>ML252085.1:2309-131987 GCA_005239495.1 Nicotiana undulata
AAGATTGAGGCGGTTCAGAGTTGGCCGCGTCCTACTTCAGCTACAGAGATCAGGAGTTTCTTGGGCCTAGCAGGCTATTATCGCCGATTCGTGGAGGGGTTCTCCTCTGTTGCAGCCCCACTGACCATATTGACTCAGAAGAATGTTCCGTTTCGGTGGTCTGTCGAGTGTGAGGCAAGCTTTCAGAAGCTTAATTTAGCTTTGACCTCAGCACCAGTTCTGTCATTGCCTTTCGGTTCTGGGATGTATACCGTTGATTGCGACGCTTCACGCGTGGGGTTGGTGTGTGTGCTGATGCAGGATGGCAGGGTTATTGCTTATGCTTCGCGACAACTGAAGGTTCATGAAAAGAATTACCCTGTGCACGATTTGGAGTTGGCAGCGATTGTTCATGCTTTGAAGATATGGCAGCATTATCTATATGGTGTATCTTGTGAGGTTTATAGTGACCACCGCAGCCTGCAGTATTTTCTTAAGCAGAGGGACCTTAACTTGAGACAGCGAAGATGGCTTGAATTGTTAAAAGATTAGGAACTCACTATTTTATATCTTCCGGGCAAGGCAAATGTAGTAGCAGATGCTTTGAGCAGGAGGGCGGTGAGTATAGGTATCTTAGCCTACATTGCAGCTGAGGAGAGACCTTTAGCCTTGGACATCCAGTCCTTAGACAATCACCTTGTGAGGTTGGACTTTTCAGAGCCTCGTCGAGTTTTGGCTCATGTAGTTGCTCAGTCTTTATTGTTGGGTTGCCTCGGACTTTGCGGAAGGTTGACGCGGTTTGGGTCATTGTGGATAGGTTGACCAATATCGGCGCATTTCCTTCCTGTGGCTACTACTTATTCTATGGAGAGGCTGGCTCAGATTTATGTTCAGAAGATAGTCCGGTTGAACGGTGTGCCGGTGTCCATTATATCAGATCGAGGTCCTCAGTTAACCTTGCACTTTTGGAGAGCATTGCATAGTGAGATGGGCACTCGATAGATCTCAGCTCAGCATTTCACCCTCAGGCTGATGGTCAGTCGGAGCGTACAATTCAGATTTTGGAGGATATGCTCAGGGCTTGTGTGATTGATTTTGGCGGTCAATGGGACCAGTTCTTGCCTTTGGCAGAGTTTGCATACAATAACAGTTATCAGTTCAGCATCGAGATGGATCCATTCGAGGCTTTATATGGTCGGCGATGTCGTTCTCCGATTGAGTGGTTTGAGCCTGGCGAGGCCAAGTTATATGGTGAGAAATGCCTTGGAAAGGGTGAAGATTATTCAGGAAAGGCTCCGTACAACTTAGTCCAGACAAAAGAGTTACACGGATCAGAGGGCACGTGATGTAGCATTTATGGAGGGAGATAAGGTTATGTTGAAGATTTCGCCGATAAAGAGCATTATGAGATTCGGGAAGAGGGGCAAGCTAAGCCCCAGGTTTATAGGCCCTTTTGAGGTGTTGAGACGAGTTGGGGAGGTTGCTTATGAGCTCGCTCTACCTCCTGCCTTATCGAGAGTTCATCCGGTATTTCATGTATCCATGCTCTGGAGATATCATGCCGATTTCTCTCACGTGATTGATTTCAACACTATTCAGTTAGATGAGAAGTTGGGCTTCGAGGAGGAGCCAATCGCTATTATTGATAGGCAGGACCGCCAGTTGAGGTCTAAGAGAATTTCTGCTGTAATGGTCCAGTAGAGGGGCCAACCAGTCGGTGAGGCAACTTGGGAGTCCGAGGAGGACATGCGGAGCAGGTATCCATAACTATTCGGCACTTCAGATACGATTCTTCGTCCGTTCGAGGACGAACCTTTGTTTTAGAGGGGATGATTGTGATGACCCAAAGGGGTCATCTTATGTGCATCTAATTTGGACTGTGTTCCGAAGCCTCTATTAATCTCATCTCGATGTGCGTTCGTAGCCCGGGCGCGTAGCTGGGAAGCCTTTATGTTGAAAGCTTGATTAAGAGTTAAATTTGTGATAATTAATTGAATAAAGATGACTCTGGTCAATATTTTTGGTAAACGGACCCGGATCCGTAAGGTCCGTAGGAAAATATGGGACTTGGGCGTATGCCCGGAATCGAATTCCGAGGACCCAAGTTCGAGAAATAAATTTTTAAAGAAAATTGTTTTATGAAAATATTAAAGGCTCATGAAAATAAACCTTGACGTGAAACCTGTGTTGCCGGGCCCGTATTATGATTTCGGAGCCCGAAACAGGTTCAATATGTGTTATATAAGTCATCTGTGAAATTTGGTGTAAAACGGACTTGATTTGATTGGTTTCGGATAAAATGAGGAAAATTGGAGTTAATGAAGTTTTGAGAAATCTCATAGAATTTGAAATTTGGTTTGGAATGTGATTTTATGTTCCCGAGGTCCGATTGAAATTCTGAGACCGGGAATAGTTCCGTTGTGTCATTTATAACTTGTCTGCAAATTTTGACGTCATTCCGAGTAGTTTAGGCCGGTTCGGCTCGGGTGTGTTTTGGACCCCTGGGAGCTAAGTTAGAAAACCAGAAAATCTGCTGTCTTGTTTCCTTCTCTGCGATTGCAGAAGGTGGGTTGCGATCGCGGAGAAGGATTTTGCTGGGCTGTCGATTGCTCTATGCGATCGCAGCTTCCCCTTTGCGATCGCAGAGGTCTGGGTTCCACACCTTCGCGATCACAACCCGTTTCTTGCGATCGCATTGAGTAGCATCTGGGCCGGGTGAGTTTGTTCTACCCGATCGCAGAACCACTGCCGCGATCGCAGAGGTCTTGCCAATTGTTCTTCGCAATCGCAGGACCTCTACCGCGATCGCAGAGGTCTGTCCAGTTGGCCTTCGTGATCGCAGTGATGGTTTTCCTGGGCAGTACTTAAATGTCCAATTACGGGATTCTTTTTCATTATTCAATACCCAACCTCCATTAGAGCTCCTCCAAGCTAGGGAAAGGACTGCCCAAGTTCAAACTCATCAAGGTGAGTGATTCCTAGTCTGTTTTTCATGACTTTTGACATCAAATTCAAATAAAATCCTCTTCCAATTATCTTAAAATTCATATGAATTGATAGAAAAATGTGGGGTTTTGGGAAAATAGTGAAACCTCATTTTAGCCAAAAATTCCTAAATAAATTATGTAATTACGATCCTTAGGCTTCGGGTAGTTCGAAAATTTCCGGAATTTGGCCATGAGAGGCCGGGGTTGGAAATTGAGAATTCTTCAAGAATAGCGATTTTATAGAATAACTAAGATGTGTTATCGCATCGTACATGCATTGATGTTATTAAATATCTTTTGACTAGTTGCGAGTCCTCGGGTATAGAATTCGGAGTTTCGGGCGCAATTGTGGTCCGAGGGGTAGATTCGACACGAGGTGAGTCTCCTTTCTAACCTTGTAAGAGGGAACCGTCCCCATAGGTGATATATATACTATGTGTAACTTGTTTGGGGGCTACGTACGCACCAAGTGACGAGAGTCCGTACGTAGCGGCTATTATTGTTATGTCCGGGTAGTTAGGCCCACATCATGCCTTGTATGTTTCCTTGCAATGCCTTAAATATGTTTCTTTCTTTTCGTTGAAATGCTCTTATGATTTATTGTAATGCTATATTTCCTACGAAATTATGTTTTTGCATCATGTTGTTCTTCTGAGGTCCATTGAAATGAAATTGTGAAATATAAGGGAGCGGGCCGTACGCCACGGCGGATTTGAAATGAAATTGTGAAATATAAGGGAGCGGGCCGTACGCCACGGCGGATTTTAAATGAAATTGTGAAATATAAGGGAGCGGGCCGTACGCCATGGCGGATTTGAAATGAAATTATGAAATATAAGGGAGCGGGTCGTACGCCACGGCGAATTTGAAATGAAATTGTGAAATATAAAGGAGCGGGCCGTACGCCATAGCGGATTTGAAATGAAATTGTGAAATATAAGGGAGCGGGCCGTACGCCACGGCGGACTCAAAGAATTTGTGATTTTTGTTTCATTCGGTGGTCTTACTCTTGAAAGTGCTTTATTGCTTAAGTTCAGTAGCTGTTTGGATTTTCTCTGCTTTCAGTATATGTACTTGTTGCTTATTTCTCTGGCATGCCTATTGTAATTCATCATATTTTATCACATGCTACTACTGCTGGACCCTAGTGAGTATCGAGTCGACCTCTCGTCACTACTTCTTCGAGTTTAGGCGGGATACTCACTGGGTACATATTTATTTAATATGTACTCATGCTGCACTTTCTTTTCTTTTCTGTACTTGACTGTACAGGTCCGGAGGCTGGCACGTCTGACTATCAGGCCGGCGCTAGATATTGATACCGTGGTCATACTTCTCGGTGAGCTGCTTTCTCGGCGACTTCCTAGCAGCACCCTGGAGCTCTTTTGTTACCTTTCTCCGCTCATTTCATTCAGACGGAGACTCTGTATATATTGTAGTCATTGTATATTCAGTAGTTGCCCATGACACTCGTGACACTAGTTCCTGGCACACACGCGTAGTGTATATTTATATGTCGGGGTTTTGGGGATGTATATCTATGTGTGCATTTTATTTCAGCTTATATCTACTAGGATTTCATTTCCGCTCAAGGTTAGTACCATGTTTTTCGTTATAAATTGGGAATCATTGACTGTTTAACTAGATGGGAAGGGTATCACTTGGTGTAATTATTGTTGGCTTGCCTAACCCCGTCGTTCGGCGCCATCACGACTCGGATTTGGAATCTGGGTCGTGATAGGAAATGAAATGGTCCAACAGACTAAAGATTTCAGAACAGAAAGTCAGCACTGTTATGCATGGATTGGCCAATTGGAGGGAACTGTGCAAGAGTTACAAGATCAAAACAATGCAAATGCCCATGTATTGGAGGCCCGAGCACAACAAATAGGGCGCCTGCTTCAGGAGAAGGGGGTCATCCGGAACAGGATCAAAGAAATAGCTGACTACGTTGAGTAGAAATGTCACGAGTGTGAGAGTATGACTACCTCCATGTTCTTTGCCACTATGATGACTTTCGTCCACCAAGTGATGGATGATTTGGATAGACTTCAGGGATACATCGCACACAGGCCTGCACAGAGACCCGCCAATGCATCACAAGCCCCGAGGAGACAACCCGAAGCCCTACTTTACTATTGATGTCTTAATTTTTCGAGTCTGTACTCTTACTACTTTTTAGAATGTTAAGTTGTTTTGTCTTTTATCTAGAGTCTATACTATTTTTATTACGAATATCAGTGTCTAGAGTCAGTACTTTCCTAATGTTTATCAGTATTTCCAAAATCACTTGTAATGAAAAACATTTATCTTTAATAATGAAATGAAAATTGCACCTAGTTTATTTCATATCTATTCCTTGAACTCGTAATGATCTGATTCATGTGGCGTCATAATACGTAGGAAATCCACATAGGATTCGATCATAACCCTAAAAGAAAAAAAAAGAAAAAAAAAGAGGGAAAACAGTTAAAGCCGGGATGAAACACACAACCGTCGCAAATATGTTAGAAAAACACTTAACTGTTTAGGTGCATCGCATCCCAACGTCTGATTCCTTATCTGTTAATATCTCAAACTAACATGTTTGCTGTCTTCTCTGAAATGTTATTACTTTTTAAGGTGGTTGGTTTGCAGTGGTATTCTGGCGACACACCCTTATTTTACAAGATGCAAAGGAAGCATCACAATGAAATCTGAAGGTCCTCTGTCTATTGTCGAACCTGAGGATGGCCCCACATCGGTTATTCCACAAGCAGAATCAGCGGTTGCCAAAGAGAATAGGAGATTGAGATTCTGCATGTTAGAAATGGGGGATGCTTGGTCCAATGGTAGAGAGCCGTCTAATTCTATCCCCGGTTTCCCTGAGTTGATCCAAAGAACTGGAGGGACTTCTAATGTTCCCATTTCAGCACCGAACCCGTTCATACCATTCGGATTCCCTACTATGACATCAAACTACATTGGAATGCTTTATGAGGCCCGCCCCCAGGCAGCGTCTTCTAGAATACCCTCTGTTTTATTCACCGCACTGCCAGCTGCCGGTATGGCACAACCCACCCTACCACGATAGAGCGTTGAGCCATCAAGTTTCACTTTTCAAGCTCCCCAGTTCCAGCTAGACACTACCCGAGTCACTCCGAACTATTATCCACAATATCCACAAATTTAATCTCCTGTGGATCCAGATAAAATCTTAAGAAACATTGAGCAAGATGAGATGACACAGAAGATAAAAAGTATTGAGCAGAGTTTGAAAAACATACAAGGTCTGAGCGGCCAAAAGAGCGTGTCCTACGCCGATTTATGCATGTTTCATCATGTGCATCTGCCCCATTGGTTTGAAAACACCAAATTTCGAAATGTATGACGGGCATGGACACCCGATCGCTCATTTAAAAATATATTGCAATCAATTGAGAGGGGAAGGGGGAAAAGAAGAGATGCTGATGGCATAATTCGGAGAAAGCCTTGCTAGTATCGCCTCAGAATGGTATATAGATCAGGACATCTCCTGTTGGCATATATGGGACATCTCAGACTCGGGACTTTGTGAGGAAATTTCAATATAACGTGGATGTAGCTCCAGACAAAAATTATCTGTCTAACCTAAAAAAGAAGGCTTCCGAAAGTTTCCGGGAATATGCCATTAAATGGCGGGAGTAGGCATCTAGAGTAAAACCTCCTATGGATGAAACTGAAATGGTTAGTGTCTTCCTGTAGGCCCAAGAGGCCGATTACTTTCAAAACATGATGTCTGCCATGGGCAAACTGTTCGCGGAGGCAATAAAAATTGGAGAAATGGTAGAAAATGGCTTAAAGACGGGTCGTATCTTAAGTGAGTCAGCCCTCAGAGCCACCTCCCAAGCCATTCAGAGCGGCTCGGGAGGCCTAGCAAGCAGAAATAAGAAAGAGGAGGGAGCCATGATGGCTTCAGGCCCTAGGAATTCTCGACGACCACGGTAATATCCAGGCCCATTTCCCAGAGCTTCACAGCATTATTGTCCTCATCAGGACGCAACCTATGCTATATCCCCCCTTCCCTGTGCAGTAATGAATGCTTAGCAGCATCCCCGACCACAACAACAGTATAATCAAAATAGAGCTCCACCGCCCGGAAATAACCATCCTCACCCAGCTACATATAATCCACGCCCTCCCTAGAACAACTATCAATACAATGCTCGTCCCCGTGAACCACCCAGGAGAAATAAATTCACCCCTATTGGTGAGTCATACTCCAGCCTCTTTGCGAAACTAGTTCAGATGGGTCTTTTGCAGCCTGTACCTCCGAACAGGCAAAATCCAGAATCTTTATCGTACAGGCGGGGTACCAACTGGGCCTATGACTCTGGAGCGTAAGGGCATGATACTGAGGATTGTTGGACTCTCAAAAGAGCCGTTGAAAGCTTAATTGAACACAAAAAAGTAGTGCTAAGGGCCGATGAGGTCCCCAATGTGACAAACAATCCATTGCCAGCCCACAAAAACGGGCCCATCATTGAAATGATTTGTGAAGGCAAGGAATTCGACCATGCATTAAAAGCCATCATTCCATCGTAGACACATAAAAGAAATCTAAAACGGTGGCAAAACACACCAGGGATGAAAAGAAAACAAAGCCTACTAGCCAAAATAAAGAAAAGGCCAAGGAAGTAGAGAGAGAGAGGTGACACCAGCTAAAGAAGCTGTCCTTTATGTTCCAAGAGCTCCTTGAAACAGGAAGCTCATGTTGATCCCTCCCAAAAGATTGGAACTGAAGTCAAACCCACAAAGAATGTACATACCAAAAGGGAGATATGTTACAAAGGGTCCGACCGCCTCACCAAAATTGAGTGAGCCTCTGATCATCAACTGTCGACCACAAATCCCAATCAAAGATACTACTACTGTCCCCTGGAATTATAATCAAACACTGGTGACCTACAGAGGAAAAGAAGTCAGAGAGGAAGTGAACGAAGCAAAACCCGCTGGGAAGTATCATAACCCAGAGGAGTTGAACAAGGTAAAACACAAACGCTTTCCCCTAAAAAAACCTATCAATGCCGTGTAAGCTGAGGAATTCTTCAGAAAAATGAAAACATCTGAATATTCTACGATTGAAGAACTCAGGAAAACGCCCGATCATATTTCACTCCTGTCTCTGTTGATGGGCTTAGATGAGCATCAAAAGGTACTTCTGAAGATGCTCAATAAGGCGTATGTACCAACCGAGACCTCAATCGAACAACTAGAGAGAATTGTAGAACGCTTCTTCGAAGTGAACAAAATTTCCTTCAGTCGGAATGACTTAGCTCCTAAGGGAGCTGCTCATAATAAAGTCTTGCACTTGACTGTCAAAAATGAGGGATACTATGTAAAAAAGGTCATTCTGGATGGAGGATCTGGGGTGGATATTTGCCCCATGTCAACATTACAAAGAATGGAAATCGGCATTGAGAGAATCAGGCCAAATAATGTGTGTGTCTGTGCTTTCGATGGTATCAAAAGAGACACCATAGGGGAAATTGACATAATCATGACCATAGGCCTTGTGGATTTCGAGGTGACATTCCAAATCCTAGACATGGACACTTCCTACAATTTCCTGCTGGGAAGACCTTGGATTCATTCTGCTGGGGCAGTGCCATCTACTCTCCACCAGATGGTCAAATTTGAGTATGAGAATCAAGAAATAGTGATCCATGGAGAGGACGAACAATCCATATACAGAGAGCCCTCGGTCCCCTGTCTTGAGGCTAGAGAAGGAAGTGAGCACATTGTGTACCAGGCTTTTGAAATTGTGCTTGCTGATCAGTACGAGGAAGGTACTCCATGCCCTCAGCCCTGTTTATCAAATGCATAAATCATGGTCGCTACCTACATGATCAGACACAGATACAAACCTGGAAAAGGGCTCGGGGTATCCTTACAGGGCATTACAGAACCTATCTCTTTTCCTGCCACTGAAAAGTTCTTCGGCATAGGTTTCCAGGCCACGGAGGCCGATGTAAAATGGGCCAACGATCGCAAGAGCAATGGATGGGTCCTACCTTAGCCAATCCCCCACATCACTGTATCATTTGTCAAATCAAATACATAGAAGAAGAAAAGGAGACCTTTACGGCCGAAGAAATTGAAGAGATTTGCGGGGCAATGAGACAAATGTTATATGAGGCTCACATGGTCACTCCGGGGGACGGTTCGAGCACCACTGAGGTGAAATAAATGGGACAAAATGCCAAACTGCAGAACTGGAAAGCAACTCCCTTCCCAGTCAGACGGGAATCTTGGTAGTTCATGTTTTGCTATCCTTTCTACACTGGGAGTTATTTCAGGGTTTAACTCGAGTGTTTTAATTTTATTGTCTTTAATTCTGATGTAAAACCCCTGCTATCTTCAAATTCAATGAAATGAAATCAAAATTTCATCGTCTATTATTCTTTATGATTTTGTTATTTTTCTTATTTTTCTGTCCTAATAATGCGGCCTTAAATAAAACGACATGCTTGTGGACTTCATGCCCTGATCTTAATACGCTGTCTAACCATGAAATAATGAATCAAGAACCGGAATATGACGAAGATGAGTCTTTTAGGGAAATATTGAGAATTGGAACAATTCGAGA
Source organism: Nicotiana undulata (assembly GCA_005239495.1). Lineage (NCBI taxonomy): Eukaryota > Viridiplantae > Streptophyta > Magnoliopsida > Solanales > Solanaceae > Nicotiana > Nicotiana undulata. The sequence goes on from ML252085.1 coordinate 11,883, forward strand.
ATAAGCCTAAGCCAAATTTAAACGAAACTGAGCCGGTTAATTTGGGTAGTCCAAAAGAGGTCTGAGAAACCATGATAAGTATTCACACGGATGAAAAAACTAGGGACACATTGATTCAACTTCTGTTCGAATTCAAAGATGTGTTCGCTTGGTCCTATGATGATATGCCCGGACTAAGTGTTGATTTAGTGGTACACAAGTTGCCAACTCATCCCGATTGTCCGCCCGTCCAACAAAAGCAAAGAAAATTCAAAACAGATATCAGTGAAAAAATTAAAGAAGAAGTCACCAAACAATTAAAAGCAGGTGTAATCCGAGTAGTCAGATACACCACATGGCTAGACAACGTAGTCCAGTACCAAAAAAGGACAGAAAGCTCCGAGTATGCGTTGATTACATGGATTTGAACAAAACAAGTCCCAAAGACAAATTACCGCTACCAAACATCCATATCCTTGTCGACAAATATGCCAAACATGAGGTACAGTCGTTTGTGGATTGTTATGCCGGGTATCACCAAGTCTTGATGGATGAGGAAAATGCGGAAAAGACAGCCTTCACTATACAATGGGGGACCTACTGTTACAGGGTCATGCCATTTGGTTTGAAAAATGCCCGGGCAATCTATATGAGAGCCATGACTGCCATTTTCCATGACATGATGCACCAAGAAATTGAGGTGTACGTTGATGATGTCATTATTAAATCCAAGACACAGGAGAGCCATGTTCGAGACTTGAGAAAATTCTTTGAGCAACTACGCAAATACTACTTAAAACTAAACCCTGCTAAATGTGTATTCGGTGTTCCATCCGGGAAGCTCTTAGGGTTTATAGTCATCCGCAGGAACACCGTATAGTAAAATCCCGGTAGTACTCTCAGCGATGAACACCCAAATGGTGACCAGGTGCAACAACCTCAGAACGTGTACAATTAAGTACAGAAGTGTAGCATGAGTACATATAAACAAATATGTACCCAGTGAGTATCCCGTCTAAACTCGAAGAAGTAGTGAGGAGAGGTAGATGTGTTACTTACTAGGGTCGTCATCAATAATATGAATTAATGAATCTAAACAGTATTAACATTTAGGGAAAACAAGTAGACATGAAGCATCAGTATACAAAGATAGCGATCTCCCTGCAAGGGCCAAGTAACAATATTTAACAAAAATCACAAGTTTCTTTCTCACAGAACAATTTAATTGGTAAGAATAATAATACGACTCTCAATCAAGCACATAGCATATAATATGCCGAGGCGTACGACCGAAGCGACGCAGAAATTTAAATGTGCACTGCCGAGGGTCGAGCGACACAAACCATAGATGCATCTATTACCCCACTTGAAAATCGATCATGCGACGCGGTTGACATAACTATAAGGCTACCCCGCTCACGAATTATACATGCGACACGGGTGCTCGTAGACATACACAAAATAATCAGGAAATTCAGGAATTTATCATGGATTATTCTTAAATTTAGGGATTTAAACACTTAAACTTACACATAGCTTCCGAAATTATCATGTTAATTTCAAGGGTAATAAGCAACCAGGAACACAAGTAAGGATACAGGTAAGACACATAGAGGCATGCTTGTGAAGTCCTAAATTCTACCCGACACAACAGAGTAGTAGCTACGCACGGACTCTCGTCACCTTGCGCGTACGTATCCCCCGCAAATAAGGACAAACTCAATTGTTTACATTTACCTATGGGGAAAATTCCCTCTTACAAGGTTGGAAAGGAGACTCACCTCGCGTAAAATCAACTTCCCAGTCAAGAATGCGCTCGAAACTCAAAATCTTACACCCGAGGACTCGAAACTAGTCAAATGATATATAAATATGTCAATGCATGCTCAAGGTATGGAAATTCTCCTACTTATTTAGTAAATTCACTATTCTTGAAGAAATCCCAAAATACTCCCCCGGGCTCACATGCTCGGATTCCGGAAATTTTCAAAGATAACACTCACCCATAGCCTAAGGGTCATTAGTATATAATTTTTATATGATTTCATGGTATAAAAGTGGTGAAATTCCCTAAAGTTCATCAATCCAAGGTTTTCACTCTAACCCCTTTGATTTCCACTAATTAGATTTTAATCTACCTAAGTTTTGGTGTAATAATCTAACATTTAAATAGAATTTACTTACCTCTTAGTAGCCAGGTGGTGGAGAGTTCTTACCAAGCTCTCAAGTCTTCAATGGAGGTGTAAAATGAAAAGAATGAAGGAAATCCCGTGTTTAAATGAAAATACACTGCCTGGCTTACAGGGGTTACGCACCTGCGGCTCAAGGACCGCACCTGCGGTCTCGCGCCTGCGAGCTGGGGCTCGCACCTGCGGTGTTGGACGGGAAAGGCTGGGCCCGCACCTGCGAAGTTGGAGACAACACCTGTGGTTCCGCTCCTGCGGAATTAAATCTGCACATGCGAGGCTGGCAGTTGCGGCTGGGCAACCGCACCTGCGGTCACACCAGATCAGGTGCACCAACTGCAATTTTAGCCAGTTTTGGGCCTCGTGTGGTGTTTGGGAGGCACCTGGGCCCACCCGAGCCCCCGTCCAATTATACCAACAAGTCCTAAATCATAATACGGACTCGCTCGAGCCTTCAGAACACCTGAAACAACGCTAAATCTCAAAATCATCCCTCAAACCCCCAAGGATCAAACTTAAGAATTTCTAAGTTCTTGAATTCGGTTCCAATGCGCCGAACAGACCTATACTACTCGGAATGGCACCAAATTTTGCAGGCAAGTCATGAATGACCTAAAAAAACTATTCCCGGTCTTAGAATTTCGTTAGGACCTCGATAACATAAAATCACGTTCCAAAACCAAATTTCAAACTTAAGGAAACTCTATTTTGCTATTTGGCGTCGAAACGCTCCCAGGTCATCCAAAACCCATTCCGGACATACGTACAAGACCGAAATCATCATATGAAGCTACTGCAATCGTTGAAACTCGATTCTGGGGTCGTTTACTCAAAATATTGACCGAAGTCAAACTTGGCTTTAAAAGCCAACCTTAAGGAACCAAGTGTTCCTATACTATTCTAAACACTTCCAAATCCTGAACCACCCGTCCCCGCAAGTCATAAATCACGATAAGCTGTTACGAGAAGTCTTATTTAGCGGAACGGGGTCCGAATACGCAAAACGACCAGTCGGGTCATTACATTCTCCACCCCTTAGACAAACGTTCGTCCTCGAACGGGTCTAGAATCATACCTGAAGTGCTGAATAAGTGTGGATATCTGCTCCGCATGTCTTCCTCAGATTCCAAGTTGCCTCCTCGACCGGTTGTCCCTGCCACTGGATCTTTACAACAGAAATTTTCTTAGATCTCAACTGGCGGTCCTGTCTATCAACAATAGCAACTGGCTCCTCCTCGTAGCCCAACCTCTCATCCAACTGAATAGTACTTAAATCAACAACGTGAGAGAAATCGGTGTGGTATCTCCAAAGCATGGATACGTGGAATATCGGATGGACTCCCGATAAGCTGGGAGGTAAGGCAAGCTCATAAGCAACCTCACCAACTTGCCTCAATACCTCGAAAGGACCTATGAATCACGGGCTCAGCTTTCCCTTCCTCCCGAATCTAATAATACCCTTCATCGGCGAAACCTTCAGCAGAACCTTATCTCCCTCCATAAATGACACATCACGTGCCCTCTGATCGGCGTAACTCTTCTGTCTGGATTGTGCTGTGTGGAGCCTCTCTTGAATTAACTCCACCTTCTCTAAAGCATCTCTCACCAGGTCTACACTATATAACCTAGCCTCACCAGGCTCAAACCACCCGATAGGAGAACGACATCGCCGACCATATAAAGCCTCAAATGGAGCCATCTCGATGTTGTATTGATAACTATTATTGTAAGCAAACTCGACCAAGGGCAAGAGCTGGTCCCACTGGCCTCCAAAGTCAAGCACACATGCTCTGAGAATGTCCTCCAATATCTGAATGGTACGCTCCAACTGACCATCAGTCTGTGGATGAAATGCTGTGCTGAGATCAACCTGAGTACCCATCTCTCTGTGCAATGCTCTCCAGAAGTGCGAGGTGAAATGAGGACCTCTATCTGATATAATGGAAACCGGTACACCGGGCAACCGGACTATCTCTCGAATGTAGATCTGGGCTAGCCTCTCAGAAGTATAAGTAGTGGCCACAGGAATGAAATGCGCCGATTTGGTCAACTTATCCACAATAACACAAATCGCGTCAACCTTCCGCAACGTCCGTGGCAACCCAACCACAAAGTCCATAGCAATGCGCTCCCAGTTCCACTCAGGAATGGCATCTACTGAAGTAGGTCCCCTGGCCTCTGGTGCTCATATTTAACCTGCTGGCAATTAAGACACCTAATCACATACTCCACAATGTCCCTCATCATCCGTCTCCACCAGAAATGATGTTTCAGATCACGATACATCTTCGTAACACCAGGATGAACAGAATACCGTGAACTGTGTTCCTCCTTTAGAATCCTCTGCCTCAAGCCATTAACATTAGGAACACACAAATGAACCTGAAGTCTCAGGACACCATCCTCTCCAATAGTAACCTCCTTGGAACCACCCTGAACCACTGTCTCCCATAGTTCTGCCAAACACGAATCATCGTACTGTCGAGCCTTGATCTCCCTCAATAATGAAGACTGAGAAACCACATAATCTATAACTTGACTAGGCTCTGAAAGATCTAATCTCACCAAGCGATTGGCCAAGGACTGAATGTCCAAGGCTAGAGGTCTCTCTTCTGCTGCAATATAGGACAAGCTACCCATACTCTCTGCCTTCCTACTGTCGTGCCCCCTTTTTCTATCGCACGTGTCAGGTACGGAGAGATCGGGTTTATGACATTTGGACAACTCCTTAAAAGAAAGGGTTTAAGGAAGAGTCGCCACCTAAAGATTTTTACGGTGCGCTAAGGCACCTAGAGTTGATAGCTCATGAACTAGTTCGCGTTACCAGAGATTTGGTAAGGGCTTGAAATATCCCAAGGGGAAGGTGTTAGGCACCCCTCAAGATCCACAACTGTGGGTCCCAGCCAATAAGTTCTGTGAATTTGGACGGTGAGAAAGTAACAAGTAAGGTTCATATAAGAGGGGATTTAAAACAAGTATGAAAATCTTTAAAGGTTTTGGAATAACATTAGAATAAACATTTTAAAAAGAATTTTCCTAGGTTAAAAGTAATACGGGTCACTTCAATGCAATACCCGGTATGTCACACCTCGAAGAGGCGGCTACACGTGGTATTTTTGCACAGGTCATCATATCTGTATTCTACCCTTCCCGCATCGTAAAGGTTGTTAAAAATGCGTGTGTTGGTCACAAATGCTTATTGCGTGCCATTACCCGTCCCATCCAATAAGTCCTGGAGGGTGTTTAGGACTACTAATCCTACAAGGCAGGAACTAGGCTGAACCCTTAAGTTTAAAAGGATAAAATACTAGGCGATATACAACACAAGTAGGACTGCACATAAAAGGGAACATATAAAGACAAAGAAAGGCTCACAGGTCCCTCCACACATAAACATGTAAGTAGCACGTCTCAAACACGATTAAAGTCTCAGGACATGAGTTCGAAAATAGGAATTTTCGTAGAATAGCAGGTCGTAGGAATCTAGGCTAGAAAACTTAATGAAGGCAGAAAATTTAATTAAGAATGATAATTGATTTCAAAATATACAGTAGCTAGAGGCAGCGGTAAAACTTGGAAGTATGCAGTGATTTAAAGCTTTCAGTAAACATAGATGAAAGTCATTAAAGCATGGGTTTGAAGTAATTTTAAAAGATAAGGGACTAAAATACAGTGGCTCAACCTAGAGTAATAATTATCAGTTTTCAAAGGACTGTAGTAAAAGAAGTAGTAAGTTGGTATCAAAATATAATAATCTTTTATCAAAATATAGTAGCTTTAGGGAAATACAGAGCAGAGATTCGAAATGGCACGAGTCCGAGCAGAATGAGGCATCTTTTAAAATCCCAGTAGTTTGAAAATATAATAGAACAAGAATCAGTAAAAATTAGTAAAAGGAAATAGATGCACAACTTCAAAATTGTTAAAATAGGGCAGGAGTTTTAATAAAAGTAAAATGAACTTCATGAGGTAAACAAAAGTGCTAACAACAGGGTTCAAAATGTTTAAAGGAACTGATTAAACTAGAAGAACATGATTGATTTGATTTTAATACGTATTAGGCCTAAGGTTTGCCTAGGCGTCGTATACATTGCCTACTAGTTTTTAAAGAGTGAACATGCACATTTGGATTCTGATTTTAATAGATACATGTTTGAAAGAAATTGTTTTAAATAGGTTAACCATATTTTATGAGAGTATTAAATTATGTTAGCTAGGCGCTCAGGTTCTGACAAAACAAAATACCTAAGGGCAGGATATTTAATGCATAAAGTATCACCTTAAGACATGGTTTCTATATGTCATGTTTACAAAATGCATGAGCAATACATTATGACAACTTTTTGTTACTCGTTTAGTTACATTAGGAGCATGGTGTCAGATGGCATGAGTATAATAGATACGTTGAAATGAAGAACCTAAACATGATTTTAATGTATGGTATGCATGTCCTAAGCATGATACTATTGCGCACATAAGGAAATAAAGCCCAAGTCATGATTTCTACCCATACTACACTAAACATGCATAATTCCCTCCCATATTCACTATCCAGCCCCACTCGTTTGTTTACAAATTATTACAGACCATTAGCAAATGAATTACAGTAATTGCAAAGAGAAAAATAAGAAGTTATTCTATAGAGAGCCTTCAAACAGGCCCAACCTTCTAGCCTCACCCCTTTCGAGCTTCAAAGTCTTACATAGCCTGGGTACGACAAAGCTCCCAAAGGCCCTTGTGAGGGCCCTGGCCAATACCAGCACCCAACAATTGCCAAAGTTGAGATAGGTGCAATGTAGAATTACCCGCCTCAGTGTGTCAAAGTTCAGAGGGAACTCAAGGTCCCTAGGCAATGCTCTCACTGAGGGGGTGGATCCTAAAGGTCTAAGAGTAGTGTGAAGTGCAGGAAGGAGTAGTGAAAAAGAGTTAAATTTGAAAAGGAGTTTTGAAATAACATGACTTTAGGGAATAATATAAAGATCTTTTATTGTAAACATCAATGATTATCTTTGCACTGGCCAATTGCAACATAGATTTTGAATAAAGCCTTCCGTCTTCTCCTCCTTTCTGCTGACGTTGCCACAAAATCTAACGACAGCGAAACTGTCTCCTCTCCTAAGCTTGAGAACCCCCGCTATGTTTCCAACTTGAACTAAATTAGTTTGAAAAGGAAACAGTAGAATGGTCACAACTCAGCAGGTATGCAGAATTCTAGGAAAGCAAACACAAATAGGGGAAAGGGATTGGGACAAGTAATGATAGCAGCATCTTTGCAGTAATTGATCCTTAGCACAAAGTTACAGATTTTCCTAGAGTATGATATGCCAAGAGTTTATCATATATCATAGATACAAGTCCGAGAATACTAGGTATTATAGGTGCATTAGAAGCCAGACAATTGATGAAGAAACATACATAAAGAGATGCTAGGTATACAGAAAGAAGCAGTAAAAGATCGCATAGGCCATAATGACATCTCAACAAGAAACAAACAGGAGTCATGTTAGGCTAGAAGAAGAAGAGAGATCATAGAGAGAGAGTAGACATACTAGTTACATGGTAGGCAATAGAACCATAAGTAAAAGCACAAAAGAAACAACAAGAATCTTAAACAAAATTGAAACATATTGTTTTAGGATTTTGTAAACTTAAATTAGAAACTACCAGTGCTAAGAGAGAGAGAGCAAAGCAGAAGAGAGCAAAATGATAGCAGTGTTAGCCTTGTCTTGCAGCCGGCTAATAATAGGCAATAATAGAGAGCAGCAAATAGAGCAAAGAGGTACAGAAAGAAATAGCACAAGAGAGTAGTATATAGTTTAGATGTCTGTGTGTGTTTGTGTGATTAAGAGTGTGTGTGTAAAGAGAGAAGACATGGTATATATAATTTGAAAAACGAGTAGTCACATAGGTAAAGGGTGCATAATTATGGAAATGAAACCAATTAGTATAGATTAAAATACTGGACTCCTTCAATTAAGGAGTCAAGTTCAAACGGTGCAGCCAGGGCTAAGTAAGGAAAGGAAATCAACTTATAAGACTGATTTTGTTTAATTGGAGACAAGAAAATCATATGGCACATAATAAGAGCCAAATACATAGTATATATTTAAGGAAAGTTGAGCTAATATTATATTTATAAAGTAGAATAGAGTATCAGGGTTTGAAAATCAATTGAAGTAATCTCGAAGGCAATCACAATAATAGGGAATCCAATGTAGTTAAGGAAAACATCACATAAACATGGAAAGAATTCAAAAATTGGTACAGAATTACAGGGGGAATACACAAGATCATCTATTCATGGAAAGTATCACAGGCTTGGGGATTTTTACACAAAAATCAGTGTAAGATCAGTAGGTAAAAACCAATAAGGTAAATGGTCGGTCCTATCAAACATTTAAACAACAGTCGCATATCAACATAAAGAGATACTCATAGAATAGCAGGATATCAATGGTCATAACAATGAATTAGAGCAAAAGTCATAAAGAGCACATGAGTACACATAGTCAAACAATAGAGATCAACCTAGAACATTAGGGTTTCAGTAGAAAATAGTTCAGGCAACAAGAAATCATGAGATAATGCTTAAACACAGTATAGATGACTAAAAATCAAAAGGAAAACTATTTTTGAAAACAGGGTTAAGAAACCCTAATTTTGAAGTTGTAAAAAATGAAATTTTCCGGAGAAAACAATAGAGAATTCATAATATTGTAAATGTAAAACGGATCTTGAAAGTAAAACCGAGATACATAAGATTAGGGTTACGTGGAACCCAGGAAAGAGGGTAAACCTCAGAGATGGCATAGATTTAGGCAGGAGAGACTGTAGCACTTACTCAAACGACCGGGGAAAGGAAGGAAAATGGCAAGATACCCAAAGGAGGTGAGTGGACCCCTCCAGGCTCTTCTGAAGAACTCACGGTATCACTGAGCAGGTGAGAGGCAGGAAGATGGCCAAGAGGTGATAAAGAACCAAGTTTTCGGTGAAAACCCACTAGAGAAGACAACCAGAGACCGTCGGAGAAGACGAAGCCAAGGAGACTTGTAGAGAGTCATAGAGAGAGATAGAGAGACAGAGAGAGGAACCGTCTGTAAGGAAATGAGACAAAGGGGGGGGGGGGGTAAGGTTAGAGATATTTTAGGTAACTAAAATCTGGGTCGTTGAGCTGATCTGATAAACGACTCAGATTGGCTTGGGATTGGGTCGGGTATTTGACAGTTTTTGGGCTGGGTCGTTTATGGGTTACAGATGGGTTTGGGCTGGGTATAACTTAGGCTAGATTTTAAATAATAAATTGGCTATTTGTTAAATACCCGTTAAAAAATAGATAGATAATTAATAAAAATAGCTAATAATTGTATAAAAACAAATTTAAGTTAAAATAGGTAAAATTACAATAATTAACTAATACTAAAATGTAAGACACATAAATTCAAATTTTAAAAGGTATAAAATGCCTAATTAGGCCATATTTGCAAAAGTGATTGTAATTACAATTAAATAAGACCCAATTGGCCAATTTACGAAATAATTGGATTTTAATAAGTAAAAAGTGATTATAAATGACATACTGAACTGGAAAATATTTTGAAAATATTTTAGATCACAATTTATGAATTATAAAAAATATACAATATTAAATAAATAGGGAAATAATTTAGAAAACAATATGGAAAATTAGGAAAAATACTCATTATTGCAAAGAGTGATTTTGAAAGCTTATATACCAATTTGAAAATAATTTGAGGAAAAATTGGGTATCAACAACTTCCTTTCTTTACCCGGGAAGGATGAAAGAGTTGTCGGGTATAGATATGATGGCCAATTTTGACCGAGATGAAACTGTGGGATAGAATTTGGCCGCACCCTGGTTTTTGAGCTGCCTACATATCCCTGGGTTTATAGGAATCAGGCCGTATGTAGTTCCGAAATCATCGGCGAAATGTACCAGTGATGTTTCACAAGAACGGACGCAAGGTGCATAGTAGGGAAAAAGTAGGAAGTTCTTACGGGGGACGATGTCGGAGAACTGGAGCGGTCTGCTCTTGCCTGATTGGCTGTTCCGGCCGGGTTACCTGCAGATAAAGAACAAGCGTATATTGTGCATACTATAAACATGATGCAAGTTCCCGTCGGACTATGAATGATGTCTTTAGACCATTAAGATGATGTCCTTAGACCATGATGTCCTAGGCCATGACTCTCTCAGCGCGGGATTCACAGGCTATGAACGATGATGCCTTTGAATAATGATATGCAAGTTGAAGAAGAGATCCGAAGGCTATGCAATGATGTTCTCGGGCCATGAGGATGATGCCTCCGAACGATGACGCTTTTGGACAAGTTGGCGATATTTCAGCCCATGAAGAACGTAGTACTATGATGTTGGCAAGACAGAGCTTAGTATTGCGATTTGCGAACAGAAAGATGGAAGAGCTTAGCCCGAAAAAAGGCGTAAATAAATAAGTTGACTTCTTTGAAAAGGTAGAAAGAAGCTTAGCGTAGTGCAATAAGATGCGGAGAGAGGTAGCGTAGAACCTCGGAAGGCAGAATAATAGCCTTATGCAATGCAGGAAATAAAATGCGGAGGGAGGTAGTGCTTAACCTTGCAAGGCAGAATAGGTAACCCTATGCAAGAAGTAAATGCAGATGGAGACAAAGCTTAGTCTCGGAAGGCAGAATGGTAGCCTTATGCAGATAAGAATGCAAATGGAAGTAGAGCTTAACCTCAGAAGGCAGAAAGGTAGCCTTATGCAATGCGAGAAAATGCAGAGAGACAATGCTTAGCCTCGAAAGGCAGAATGGTAGCCTTATGCAGATAAGAATGCAAATGGAAGTAGAGCTTAACCTCAGAAGGCAGAAAGGTAGCCTTATGCAATGCGAGAAAATGCAGAGAGACAATGCTTAGCCTCGAAAGGCAGAATGGTAGCCTTATGCAAATGCGAATGCAAGGGAGGTAGAGCTTAACCTCGGAAGGCATAATGGTATCCTTATGCAAAGATGCAAATGCAGATGGAGGTAGAGCTTAACCTCATGCAAGACGGAGACAAAGCTTAGTCTCGGAAGGCAGAAAGGTAGCCTTATGCAAATGCAGGTGGAGGTAGAGCTTAACCTCATGCTGATGGGGACATAGCTTAGTCTCGGAAGGCTGAAAGGTACCCTTATGCAATGCAGAAAATAAAGCGATAGTAAGAGTTCTTAGCTGGTGATAAAGCGTGATGATACAATTGTTGTGAATGAAGTATCGTTTGCAATGATGATAGTAGTAAGTGTTGACATGTGCGATGAGTTCGAGAGCGTATCCTTGAGAAACATGCGTCTTGTGGGGATAATGAGATGTCTTTGGATTTGCCGTATTTTTGCCTGCATCCAAAGAAAAATCGTGAGTTCCATAAGGGGGAGGGTTAGTTCGTATCCCTGCTGGCTCGGATCGGCCTGTCTGCTTGATGATGCTGGATTTGTTTGTACCACATGGGTAGCGTTGCTAAGACGAGCTGTTTTTAAGAAATAAATATGATTTATTTTATAAAAATATAACATATAATAAAAAAATAATTTTCTTTGGATGAACCGACGATCATGACGCGGTTCCAGACATTACAATCTCTCTTGCTGCGAAGATCTGAGGGTACTCCTCAACATTTGCCCCAATTTGGTGGGTGAAGGCTTCTAGCTGTTACTGGTGCAATGCTTGGTTGAACTTGCTTCGGAATTTTGAGGTCCCTCCTCAAAATTCTGCCCCAGTTTCCATTCGTGGGGGAAATGAAAATTTTATTAAAATATGACCGAACCCATAGGTCTGCCTACGTATCCCCTCTTAAACGGGAATCAGGTCAGGCGTAGTTCAACTTACAGCATTGATAGAAGCATAACAATTACACATAGAAGCGCTTGACTGCGTCTGAATTGATGGGTTCAGGCCAAATTTCTCCATCCATTTCTGCCGGTATGAGTGCTCCTCCTGTTAGCATTCGGTGAACCATGTACGGGCCTTGCCAATTGGGAGAGAATTTCCTTTTCGCTTCGTCTTGATGAGGAAAGATTTTCTTTAACACCAGCTGCCCCGGTGTGAATCGTCTTGGTTTGACTTTCTTGTTGAAGGCTTTAGTCATTCTATTTTGATATAGCTGTCCATGACAAACCGAGTTCATTCTCTTTCCGTCTATGAGGGCCAATTGCTCACAACGGCTTCTTACCCATTCGGCGTCACTGAGCTTGGCTTCTTGTATAATTCTCAATGATGGAATTTCAACTTCAGCAGGAATGACGGCTTCTGTAGATTTCTTGTGCTTGATATTGAAGGTTTCACACATTACTCTCATCAAATCGGTGTTTAGATTGGAACCATTATTGGTGATGATTGACTCTGGAACTCCAAATCGACAAACAATGCGGTCGCGGACAAAATCGGCCACGACTTTATTAATAACTACTTTGTAAGATGTTGCTTCGACCCATTTGGTGAAATAGTCAATGGAACTAGAATGAACCTGTGTCCGTTGGAGGCGGCAAACTCGATTGGCCCAGTAACATCCATGCCCCAAGCGACGAACGACTAGGGTGAGCTTGTTGCATTAAGCTCGTTGGGAGGTACCTTTATCATATCCCCGTGTATTTGACATCGATGGCATTTGCGGACATACTGGATGCAGTCTGTTTCCATGTCATCCAGAAATAACCAGCCCGAAGTATCTTCTTTGCTAGAACAAACCCGTTCATATGAGGGCCGCACGTACCAACATGTATTTCCTCCAACAACTTCGTCGCTTCCTTTGCCTCGACACATCTTAGTAAACCCAGATCGGGAGTCCTCCTATATAGGATTCCTCCGCTGTGAAAGAAGTTATTTGATAACCTTCGAAGAGTGCGCTTTTGAATAGCGTTTGCAAGCTCTGGGTATTCTCCCTCTGCCAAGTACTCCTTAATGTCATGAAACCAAGGCTTTCCATCTGCTTCTTCTTCAATGTGGGCGCAGTAGAGTGGTTGATTGTGAATCCACACCGGCATAGGGTCAATGAATTTCTTATCTGGATGCTGGATCATAGATGACAAGGTGGCCAGTGTGTTGGCGAGCTCATTCTGGATTCTGGGAACTTGCCGGAATTCAATCTTTGTGAACCTCCTTCTCAATTCCTGCACACGATGTAGGTATGGAAGTATCTTGGAATTCTTGGTTGCCCATTCTCCTTGGACTTGGTGTATCAATAAGTCGGAATAACCAATCACTAATAATTCCTAAACATTCATGTCGATGGCCAAATTGAGCCCAAGAATGCATGCCTCATATTCGGCCATGTTGTTGGTGCAGGGGAATCTGAGTTTGGCGGATACCGGGTAGTGCTGACTGGTTTCCAAAATCAATACTGCTCCAATACCCACACCTTTGAAGTTTGCGGCCCCATCAAAGAACATCCTCCAACCGTCGTAGGATTCTGCAATATCCTCTCCTACGAATAACACTTCCTCATCGGGGAAATACATTTTCAATGGTTCGTATTCTCCGCCCACAGGATTTTCAGCAAGATGATCGGCTAATGCTTGTCCCTTGACCACCCTTTGAGTTACTAAATGATGTCGAACTCACTTAACATAATTTGCCATTTAGCCAGCTTGCCAGTGGGCATGGGCTTCTGAAAGATGTACTTGAGCGGATCCATCCTTGATATGAGGTATGTTTTGTAGGCACAGAAATAATGCCTCAGCTTCTGTGCGACCCAAGTCAAAGCACAACAAGTGCGCTCTAATAGAGAATATCGGGCCTCATATGGAGTGAACTTCTTGTTGAGGTAGTAAATTGCTTGTTCTTTCCTCCCTGTTTCGTCATGTTGCCCGAGAACGCAACCGAAAGCTCCATCTAATACGGCCAGGTAGAGTAATAGGGGTTTACCCGGCTCTGGAGGTACCAAGACTGGTGGTGTTCAGAGGTACTCTTTGATTATGTCGAAGGCTTTTTGACAATCCTCAGTCCATTTGGTGGCAGCATCCTTTCTCAGCATTTTGAAAATTGGTTCACAAATGACGGTAGACTGGGCTATGAACCGGTTGATATAATTGAGCCGTCCCAAGAAGCGCATAACATCCTTTTTAATCTTTGGTAACGGAAATTCTTGGATGGCTTTGACCTTTGATGGATCCAGTTCTATTCCTCGGTGACTGACAATGAAACCCAGTAATTTCCCAGCAGGAACCCCAAACGCACACTTTGCAGGGTTCAGTTTCAGATTGTACTTTCTTAACCTGTTGAAGAACTTCCTCAAATCCTCTATGTGATTAGCAGATTTTTTCTATTTAATAATGACGTCGTCCACATATACCTCAATTTCTTTGTGAATCATGTCATGGAATATAGTAGTCATGGCCCTCATGTAAGTGGCCCCTGCATTCTTTAGACTGAATGGCATTATCTTGTAGCAATATACTCCCCACAACGTAATGAATGTCGTTTTCTCAACATCTTCCTCGCCCATCAAAATCTGATGGTAACCAGCAAAACAATCTACAAAGGACTGCAGTTCGTGCTTGGCACATTTGTCAATTAAGATGTGTATGTTTCCCATGTTTCTTTGGTACAGGCACAATGTTGTCTAACCATGTAGGATATTCGACCACTCGGAGAACCCCATCGTTGATCTGTTTGGTGACCTCCTCTTTGATTTTCAAGCTGATGTCTGGTTTGAATTTCCTGAGCTTTTGCTTCACTGCTGGGCATGTTGGATTGGTTGGAAGTTTGTGGGACACAATAGATGTACTGAGTCCAGTCATGTCTTCATATGACCAGGCGAATATGTCCTCATATTCCCTTAAGAATTTTGTATATTCCTCCTTTTCTAACGGGGACAGATGAATGCTGATGCGTGTTTCTTTGACGGTCTCTGCATTTCCCAGGTTGACGACCTCAGTCTCATCCAAATTAGACTTAACTCTATTCTCAAAGTTCTCGACTTCCTTAATAATATCCTCAGGTATATTATCCTCGTCTGACTCGAGATCCGTTTGTTGTGTTGCCTCGTTGAAGGTCATGGTCGTCGGTTCATCAAGATAAGTAATAGTAATGTTGTGTAAAATAAAGTAATGGGGAGGAAAACAGTAACAAGTAAATATAAAATTTATAAAGAAATTGGAAATGCTTTGATAAATTGAGTAATTGTTTGAACATTAGATCTCTTTCTTGCAAAAATTAAAAATGCGAAAAGGAAGAAAATTCTTTAAATAAATAAACTGTAAACAATGCTTGTTTTGTTAGCCTTGCTACCCCGAGGCTCGACGGGCTTTGGTTGTCCTGACGGACCAATTGTTGAGATGTGATCCCTTGCTCACGAGTTGTATGGAAGGGCCTTCCTCCCCCTCCTCTTCAAGAATGACACAACAGTCCATATCCTCATAATCCAGAAATAGATCCCTTATTGCCGCTAGCACTTCCTCTTCATCTGTACCATATATGATGTCAGCTGGCTGGAAAGTATGCTCTATGCGGGGTATTGGATGCTCCAATGGGTAATAAGGGTCGCGCCATGGTGGCGACCAGTCCTTGAACTCCTTCCAAGTGTACTCGTACCCTAGACCAAAAGTAGTACCGTGCTTCTTGAGTGTTATTGGCTTTGTTATTCCTTGAAGATGCTTACCGAGCCCTTTATCCTGCTCGTACCCTTTCCAGTTCAATATGCTTTCGGTCTTATTGCCCCACCACTTGTCTTTGTCAATGGCGTTAACACGATCTATGTTGTGATATATTTCTCCGCCCAACTTCCTCCTTCCATCGATGACCGAAAAGGTCTTGCGATCGTAGATATGGTTGCTACTGTCTCCATGAATGATTACCTCTTGATGATTCCATTCAAAATTCACAGCTTGATGTAGGGTTGATGCCACAGCCCCAGCAGCGTGGATCCAAGGTCGTCCCAATAGTAAGTTGTAGGATGCGGGCACATCTATTTACTTGGAAATATACATCGAACCAAGTTGGTCCCATATGTAAGCATAAGGTAATTTCTCCCATGGTGGACCTTTGCGACCCGTTGAAGGTCTTTACATTGATCTCTCCTTCCTTTATCTCATGTAGACTTTTGCCCAATCTCTTGAGTGTGACCAGATGACAGATGTTGAGACTGGAACCCCCATCAATTAGGATCCTTTTTGATGAAATGATCCTCACATTGTACGGTGATGTGTAGTGCTCTATTATGCCCTAGCCCCTCGGGCGGTAGCTCATCTTCATGGAAAGTGATCTTGTGAGTCTCTAGTATCTGGACCACCATGTTGGCCATTTCCCCACTGGTGATATTCTCTGGAACGTATGCTTCACTCAGCACCCTTATCAAAGCACTCCTCTGAGTTTCAGAGTTTTGTAGCAGGGAGAGGATGGATATCTGAGCTGGCGTTTTGTTCAACTGGTCAAGGACTGAGTATTCCTTGGCTTGTATCTTTCTCCACTAATCGTCAGGACCTGTTTCAATGATAGGGGACGGTTGTTGGCCTGCTTGCTAGACTCGGCCAAATGCTCAGAGGTATAAACTCTGCAGTTCTTGTCATACCGTGTGCGGCGATGGCATCTTCAGACTTGCCTTTACCTTTCCTCCTTGCTTCAGCAGTATAGTCCCACATAATGGCGTCTGAGTAAAAGGGTGCCGTTGTTGACATTGCCATTGGGATGGAAGTGGTCATTCTTATTCCTGCCGGAGTATATGTTATAGATGGCCAGATTGCAACTTCAAGCGGTCGCACAAACTCGACTTCGATCGGTCCTGGGGCCTTTCCCTCGGCGGGTGGACTTGACTAAAACTCAAGTGGAATGGACATGTTTACCTCAACTTCCTCAGACGGCTGCATCTGGACCACGATCGGATTAAGAGTAATCGCAGGCTTCTTCAGATGACCCTCGGATATTAGCCCAATTGATCCCTCAGGATCCCAATCATCTTCAACCTCAATCATATGGACACTGCCTTTATGGTCAGGCAGCGTATTATTGCGAACATTAGGAGCAGGGTCCTTGGCTACAATGATCTTGTTATCTATGAGGGTTTGTATCTTGTCTTTCAAAGAACGACATTCCTCGATGGTGTGTCCCTCCATGCCTGAGTGATAATCACATGTTTTGTTTGGGTTGACCCACTGAGATGGGTTCTCAGGGATGACAGCGGGGATGGGGGTGACATAACCGACGTCTTTAAGCTTTTCATATAATTGATCAATGGGTTCAGCTATGGTAGTATACTGTTTTGGTGGACGACGGTCGAAGTTTGGGCGAGGTCTCGGGAATTTTTGGCGATTAGGTGGTGATTGATAGTGAGAAGGTTGAGAATTGTAGGCATTATAGATAGGAGCTGGTTGTGAGTATCTGGGTGAGGTAGGCTGATATGTGGATGGTGGAGTTTGGTAGGTGGGTGAGGGTGTCTGGTATTGAGGTGAAGGTTCTTGGTAAGTCGGAGCTGGTTGGTAAGTGAAGGAAGGTGCGGGGTATACTTGGTATTTGGGAGGGGACTTGGCTTGCTGTTCCACCATCAGGACTCCTACATCTCTTTTCTTGGACACACCACTGGATTGTGAAGCTTTATTAGTATCCTGTAAGGCTTCAAAGTTAGTAACATACCGTTTTTGATGCCTTCCTCGATTCGCTCTCCCAACTTGATGATATCAGAAAACTTGTGCCCCTCGACCATCATCAACCGCTCATAGTATTGAGGATTCTGAGCGCGCACAAAGAATTTCTTCATTTGTTCTTCTTCCAAGGCTGGTCTGACCTTGGCAGCCTCTGACCTCCAACGAGTAGCATACTCGCGAAAAGTCTCAGTTGGTTTCTTCTTCATGTTTTGGATGTAGAACACATCCAGTGCATTCACCGTATTGAATATGAATCTATCCATAAAGTCCGTAGCCATATTCACCCAATTGATCCATTTCTTTGGATCTTGAATTATGTACCGGGATAGTGCATCACCTTTCAAACTCCTCATGATGAGTTTCATGCGGATCCTTTCATCTTTTCCTGCGCCGACCAATTTGTCGCAGTAAGTCCTCAGATGGACTCTCGGGTCACCAGTACCATCAAACATCTCAAACTTAGGAGGTTTGTACCCCTCGGGAAGTTCAACATCGGGCTGTATGCAAAGATCCTCATATTCAATCCCTCAACTCCTTTAACTCCTTCGACGCCCTGAACTCGGTTGGTCAATTTCTTGAGTTCCTCGGCAAAATTCCTGATGAGCTTGTCCTTCTCGTCGGACTCATAGGTATGTGGTGTGGAATGAGCTACGGTTTCCACATAGATGTGGTTTTCATAAGCTTGGAGGTGGTCTCTCGTCTGATCCTGGAGAGGCAGAGTGTTGTAGTGACATGTGTTGCATGGTGCTGGTGGAACGGGATCTTTAGGGTAAAGTAGGGTTCATAGTATTTGGGAAGTTAACGTCTGGAACGTTGAGGGAGAATAATAAGTGGGCCAAATTCTTGACTTAGTCAAGTTCCTCTTGGAACTTCAGCAGCTTCTTCTCTAGTGGAGACATACCCTCCTTTTTGAATACCATGACCATTAGTGATCTCGACCTGTTCATCCCTATTGTCTTTTCTAGTACCGCTTGCATTTGCCATCTTAGTTTTACCCTTGCTTTTTCCTTTGGGAGGAGGAGTAGGAGGAGGGCCCTTTGATCAGGTGCAATAAGCTGTTGATGCCAGAGTGCACGAACTAACCTTTGGGGAAGGGGAATAACTAACAAAAAAAGGAAATGAAGTTAGTGAAGATTATAAAGAATATTGCGGTAATTTAAACATGTAGTGCAAAAATATAAAATGCATCCTATGTTGGGAACCTCTGTATGCCCGAGGTAGGCCTAGCGACAAATTAATTTGGAGAACTTAAATACTAAATGCCTCATTTTATTGATAATAAAATAGACAAATCCAACTTGACTCTAAAAATACGAAAATGTAAAATGTCACTAATGGCCAATGGCCTTATTACATCAAAAGCAAAGTAAAGACAAATCCTATCTATTTGGTCTCAGAAGGACCTTCCCCAGACTTGGCACCTCTACTTGTCTTGACCAACATAACCATCTCGCGGACTCCCAGTAGTAAGTAGGTCTTGGCTAGAATTCCTACTTCAGTTCCCTCGGTCTTTTGACAGGTCTCGATCCTCCTAAGGAACTTTTCCTCCAAGTCAACTATGCCTCGTTCCAAGTGTGCTAGCCTCTGGGTGGAAGTGATGGCCATGTCCTTCCATTCCTCGATCAGCTTTTTGCTAGCTACGTGGATTTTGTGATAATCTTCTTCACAGTCACGGAGCCTTTTGCGAAGCTGGTTGAGCCTAGTTGTTGCCTCGACTTTCTCATATATGACCCTAGGTCCTCGAGCAAATCCTGGCTCAATACTTCCTCCCCGGTTATCTTCCAACCATCCCAGATAGTAAGGATAGCAACCAGCGTGATACCTGTCAGGCTCGATAGTACCCTTCTCAAACCGGATCCTGCAGTGCCACAATTGCTAAGCTTGACATTTGTGAGGCCTATCGTCATCTTGGAAGTCCGCCCTAAGATGAATCATTTTCTCGACCCTTGGGACGACTTGCTTCCTCCCTGCTTGTATCATGACACGAATCGGGACGTAAGGGTATGTCCCTCTAAGACCAATCAATATCAGGAACGGGGTGTCTCTAGTCCGAATGATGAATTCGTTGGTCGGGAACCATTCGAACATCCATAGGATCTGATCCTCGGTCAACTTTTCCAATAACTCGACCCATCCATTATCATTCTCTGGCTGTGCAAACATGTCGGGGATATAGTTCATACGCTTTGGATGATGGAAAGAAATATGATCATCCCAAACCCTCCTATGTATGTCTTGACGGTAGTCACCCCCTTGCAATTGCTCGGTTAGCCAAAGCTGAAGTAGCAGGTTGCAACCCTCAAAATGTTTCGCTCCTCGTTGACAGTTCTCTAAAGCTTGGTATATATCAGCAACAATCATAGGTACGATGCTGAAATCCTGCCTGTCGATCCCTTCCATCAGAATCTTGGTAACCATAGCCAATCTGGTGTGGATTCTCCCCTTCTTTGTCGGGAAGACGATCAATCCTAAAAAATAGAATATGAAGACGAATACACGGTGGTGAATGTGTCCTAGAGAGGTGAGGGCGAACTCTTCCTGATATGTGCCGTAAGACTGACTACGACCATGCCTCTCGTACAAATAGTCAAAAGGGATGTACGAGTCTTCCAAGCAGACTAAATCTGGATTCTTCTTGAGTCCCATCATTTTGAGAAAACCCTGGCCTGTTCGGTTTTCAGGCATCAATAACCCTTGAGACTCCCAAGGCAAACCAGCTAAACCCCCTATCACCTCTAGCAGCGGTGTCATCTCATTGTTCCCAAATCGAAAAACCGACCGATCACAGTCCCAGAATAAGGTGGCAGCCTCTATCATCATGTTATAAGGCTGTATGTCCAAAAGAGAGGGCAAGTTGCCCAGGTGTTTCTGACTGCTGTTTTGTCGCTTGAATGCAAGTCTTCCCACAAATTTAGAAGTTTTTGGTGGATGTTGGTGACCATGCCAAATCTGGGGACCTCGTGCCTCATTTCTGCAAAGTAAACAGGTTAGGCCCTTACCCCCACTGGACTCGACTATTTAACATCAATATTTAGCAATGAGCATTTAAGTTCTCCAAATAAATGCACAGAATGTGAAAGAGTCCTTTTGGGTTCCAGGGAAACCCAATGGACTTTGGACGAGGCTATCTTAAAGGCTATTGTGCGGACAACACGTTAGCCTGGCTAGGTTTTACCAAAATGCATGCAACATACAATAGAGTAAGGTTTCTATTGGGGTTTTAGACTGGTACCCTTGAGCGGACAACTCAAGGGGGAAGGCACGAAACCGTTGACTGCACCGTTGATCGACTAGCTTTACCGCAAATACGCCTCACCGAATTTAGGGGTGATAATATTGGAATAGCGCAACCACTCATTGTAAGCGTTGCTATAGGATTTGTTTGGAACGAGTGGAATACGAACGTGGACCATGATATGTAGTAATAATCATTAAAATAGATAAGCTAGTATTTTCACATTGAGGAAAACAGTAAAGAAAGGAAATACAATAGTTATAATAGAAAGCGGTTACGAAGAAGACATGAAGATATGTTAGTTACGTTCAGGTGAAATAAATACCTGTAAAAATAAACAATTAATGGCATATAACGGGGAATATGAAAAGGCATAAACATTTAAATGCAAATTAAAGGTTCAAATTTACGAAGCACATTGTAATGGTATAAGCCTAGTGAAGATCCCCAACAAAGTCGCCATGCTGTCGCGCCCCCTTTTTCTATCACGTGGGTCAGGTACGGAGAGATCGGGTTTATGACATTTGGACAACTCCTTAAAAGAAAGGGTTTAAGGAAGAGTCGCCACCTAACGAGTTTTACGGTGCGTTAGGGCACCTAGAGTTGGTAACTCATGAACTAGTTCGCGTTACCAGAGATTAGGTAAGGGCTTGAAATTATCCCAAGGGGAAGGTGTTAGGCACCCCTCAAGATCCACAACTGTGGGTCCCAGCCAATAAGTTTTGTGAACTTGGACGGTGAGCAAGTAACAAGTAAGGTTCATATAAGAGGGGATTTAAAACAAGTATGAAAATCTTTAAAGGCTTTGGAATAACATTAGAATAAATATTTTGAAAAGAGTTGTCCTAGTTTTAAAGTAATACAGATCACTTCAATGCAATACCCGGTATGTCACACCTCGAAGAGGCGGCTACACGTGGTATTAGCGCACCGGTCATCATATCCGTATTCTACCCTTCCCGCCCCGTAAAGGTTGTTAAAAATGCGTGTGTTGGTCACGAACGCTTATTGCGTGCCATAACCCGTCCCATCCTATAAGTCATGGAGGGTGTTTAGGACAACTAATCCTACAAGGGAGGAACTAGGTTGAACCCTTAAGTTTAAAAGGATAAAATACTAGGCGACATACAAAACAAGTAGGACTGCACATAGAAGGGAACATATAAAGACAAAGAAAGGCTCACATGTCCCTCCACACATAAACATGTAAGTAGCACGTCTCAAATACGATTAAAGTCTCAGGACATGAGTTCGAAAATAGGAATTTTAGTAGAATAGCAGGTCGTAGGAATCTGTGTTTGAAAACTTAATGAAGGCAGAAAATTTAATTAAGACTGATAGTTGATTTCAAAATATACAGTAGCTAGAGGCAGCTGTAGAACTTGGAAATATGCAGTGATTTAAAGCTTTCAGTAAACACAGATGAAAGTCATTAAAGTATGGGTTTGAAGTAATTTTAAAAGATACGGGACTAAAATATAGTGGCTCAACCTAGAGTAATAATTATCAGTTTTCAAAGGACTGTAGTAAAAGAAGTAGTAAGATGGTATCAAAATGTAATAATTTTTTATCAAAATATAGTAGCTTTAGGGAAATACAGAGTAGAGATTCGAAATGGCACGATTCAGAGCAGAATGAGGCATCTTTTGAAATCCCAGTAGTTTGAAAATATAATAGAACAAGAATCAGTGAAAATCCGTAAAAGGAAATAGATGCACAACTTCGAAATTGTTAAAATAGAGCAGGAGTTTTAATAAAAGTAAAATGAACTTCAGTGAGGTAAATAATAGTGGGAGCAGCAGGGTTCAAAATGTTTAAAGGATCTGATTAAACTAGAAGAACATGATTGATTTGATTTTAATACGTATTAGGCCTAAGGTTTTCCTAGGCGTCGTATACATTGCCTACTTGTTTTTAAAGAGTGAACATGCACATTTGGATTCTGATTTTAATAGATACATGTTTGCAGGAAATTGTTTAAAATAGGTTAACCATATTTTATGAGAGTATTAACTTATGTTAACTAGTCGCTCAGGTTCTGACAAATAAAAAGTCCTAAGGGAAGGATATTTTATGCACAAAGTATCACCTTAAGACATGGTTTCAATATGTCATGTTTACAAAATGCATGAGCAATACATTATGACAACTTTTTGTTACTCGTTTAGTTACACTAGGAACATGGTGTCAGATGGCTTGAGTATAATAGATACGTTAAAATGAAGAACCTAAGCATGATACTATTGCGCACATAGGGAAATAAAGCCTAAGTCATGATTTCTACCCATACTACACTAAACATACATAATTCCCTCCCAATATCACTATCTAGCCCCACTCGTTTGTTTACAAATTATTACAGACCATTATCAAATGAATTACAGTAATTGCAAAGAGAAAAATAAGAAGTTATTCTATAAAGAGCCTTTAAATAGGCCCAACCTTCAAGCCTCACCCCTTTCGAGCTTCACAGCCTTACATATCCTGGGTGCGGCAAAGCTCTCAAAGGCCCTTGTGAGGGCCCTGGCCAACACCAGCACCCAGCAATTGCCAAAGTTGAGATATGTGCAGTGTAGAATTACCTGCCTCAGTGTGTCAATGTTCAGAGGGAAATCAAGGTCCCTAGGCAATGCTCACACTGAGGGGGTGGATCCTAAAGGTCTAAGAGTAGTGTGAAGTGCAGGAAGGAGTAGTTAAAAAAAGTTAAGTTTGAAAAGGAGTTTTGAAATAACATGACTTTAGGGAATAATATAAAGATCTTTTATTGTAAAATTAGTTTGAAAAGGAAACAGTAGAATGGTCACAACTCAGCAGGTATGCAGAATTCAAGAAAAGCAAACACAAATAGGGGAAAGGGATTGGGACAAGTAATGATAGCAGCATCTTTGCAGTAATTGATCCTTAGCACAAAGTTACAGATTTTCCTAGAGTATGATATGCCAAGAGTTTATCATATATCATAGATACAAGTCTGGGAATACTAGGTATTATAGGTGCATTAGAAGCCAGGAAATTGATGAAGAAACATACATAAAGAGATGCTAGATATACAGAAAGAAGCAGTAAAAGATCGCATAGGCCATAATGACATCTCAACAAGAAACAAACATGAGTCATGTTAGGCTAGAAGAAGAAGAGAGATCATAGAGAGAGAGTAGACATACTAGTTACATGGTAGGCAATAGAACCATAAGTAAAAGCACAAAAGAAACAACAAGAATCTTAACCAAAATTGAAACATATTGTTTTAGGATTTTGTAAACTTAAATTAGAACATACCAGTGTTAAGAGAGAGAGCAAAGCAGAAGAGAGCAAAATGATAGCACTGTTAGCCTTGGCTTGTATTCAGCTAATAATAGGCAAGAATAGAGAGCAACAAATAGAGCAAATAGGTACAGAAAGAAAGAGCACTAGAGAGTAGTATAGAGTGTAGATGTCTATGTGTGTTTGTGTGATCAAGAGTGTGTTTTTTGAGTGTGTGTGTAAAGAGAGAAGACAGGGTATATATAATTTGAAAAACAAGTAGTCACATAGGTAAATGGTGCATAATTAAGGAAATGACAACCAATTAGTATCAATTAAAATATTGGACTCCTTCAATTATGGAGTCAAGTTCAAACGGTGCAACCAGGGCTAAGTAAGGAAAGGAAATCAACTTATAAGACTGATTTTGTTTAATTAGAGACAAGGAAATCATATGGCTCATAATAAGAGCCAACTACATAATATATAATTAAGGAAAGTTGAGCTAATATTATATTTATAAAATAAAATTGAGTATCAGTTTTTGAAAATCAATTGAAGTAATCTCGAATGCAATCACAATTACAGGGAATCCAATGTAGTTAAGGAAAACATCACATAAACATGAAAATAATTCAAAAATTGGTACAGAGTTATAGAGGGAATACACAAGATCATCTATTCATGGAAGCATCATAGGCTTGGCGATTTTTACACAACAATCAGTGTAAGATTGGTAGGTAAAAACCAATAAGGTAAATGGTCGGTCCTATCAAACATTTAAACACCAGTCGCATATCAACATAAAGAGATACTCATAGAATAGCAGGAAATCAGAGGTCATAACAATGAATTAAAGCAAAAGTCATAAAGAGCACACGAGCACATAGTCAAACAATAAAGATCAACCTAGAACACTCGGGTTTCAGCAATAATAGTTCAGGCAACAATAAATCATGAGATAATGCTTAAACACAATATAGATGACTAAAAATCAAAAGAAAAACTGTTTTTGAAAACAGGGTTAAGAAACCCTAATTTTGAAGTTGTAAAAAAATGAGATTTTCCAGAGAAAATAATAGAGAATTCATAATATTGTAAATGTAAAACGGATCTTAAAAGAAAAACCGAGATATAGAAGATTAGGGTTTCGTGGAACCCAGAAAAGAGGGCAAACCTCAGAGATGGCATAGTATTAGGCCGGAGAGACTGTAGCACTTACTCAAACGGCCGGGGAAAGGCCGGAAAATGGTAAGAGTCCCAAAGGAGGTGAGTGGACCGCTCCAGGCTCGTCTGAAGAACTCAGGGTATCACTGAGCAGGTGAGAGGCAGGTAGATGGCCAGGAGGTGATGGAGAACCATGTTTCCGGTGAAATCCACCGGAGAAGACGACCAGAGACCGTCGGAGAAGACGAAGTCAAGGAGACTTCTGGAGAGTCATAGAGAGAGATAGAGAGAGGAACCACCTCGAAGGAAATGAGACGAAAGGGGGGGGGGGTTAGTTTAGAGATATTTAAGGTAACTAAAATCTGGGCTGTTGATCTGATCTGATCAACGACTCAGATTGGCTTGGGATTGGATCGGGTATTTGACGGATTTTGGGCTGGGTCGTTTATGGGTTACAGATGGGTTTGGGCTAGGTATAACTTAGGCTAGATTTTAAATAATAAATTGGCTATTTGTTAAATACCCGTTAAAAAATAGATAGATAATTAATAAAAATAGCTAATAATTGTATAAAAATAAAATTAAGTTAATATAGGTAAAATTACAATAATTAACTAATATTAAAATGTAAGACACATAAATTCAAAATTTAAAAGGTATAAAATGCCTAATTAGGCCATATTTGCAAAAGTGATTGTAATTGCAATTAAATATGACCCAATTGGCCAATTTACGAAATGATTGGATTTTAATAAGTAAAAAGTTATTATAAATGACATACTGAACTGGAAAAAATTTTGAAATTATTTTAGAGCACAATTTATGAATTATAAAAAATATACAATATTAAATAAATAGGGAAATAATTTAGATAAAAATATGGAAAAATTAGGAAAAACACTCATTATTGCAAAGAGTGATTTTGAAAGCTTATATACCAATTTGAAAATAATTTGAGGAAAAATTGGGTATCAACACCTACTCAAAGCATCTGCTACTACATTCGCCTTGCCCCGATGATAGAGAATAGTGATGTCGTAATCCTTTAGAAACTCAAGCCACATGCGCTGCCTCAAATTAAGATCCCTCTGTTTGAACAAGTGCTGCAAGCTGCGGTGGTCCATATACACCTCAAAAGGCCTCCAAATATTAAGAGCATGAACAATCGCCGCCAACTCCAAATCGTGCATAGGGTAATTCTTCTCATGAACCTTCAGCTGGCACGAAGCATAAGCTAGAACTCTCCCTTCCTGCATTAATACACGCCCCAAGCCAACACGTGAAGCGTCGCAATACACCGTATACATCCCCAAACCGGAAGGCAATACTAGAACTGGTGCCAAAGTCAATGCAGTCTTGAGCTTCTGAAAGCTTGCCTCACACTCATCAGACCACCGAAATGGAGCATTTTTCCGAGTAAATCTAGTCAATGGGGCTGCAATGGATGAAAAGCCCTCCACAAATCGCCGGTAGTAGCCTGCTAGACCCAAGAAACTCCTGATCTCTTTTGCTGAAGTAGGACGTGACCAACTCTGACATCACGACCCAGAATCCTAATCCGGGTCGTGATGGCGCCCAACGACGAGGTTAGGCAAGCCAACATAAATTACACTAAGTGATACCCTTCCCATCTAATTAAACAAGTCAACATTTACAAGTTTTAAACAGTTAAACATGATGATAGCTTGACATGAAAATAAAGCATACGCATGCCTGTACAACCCAAACCCAAAAGGTATACATACACTACGCGTGTGTGCTAGGAACTAGTGGCAAAAGTGTCATGGGCAACTACTGAATATACAATGACTACAATATATACATAGTCTCGGTCTGAATGAAATGGACAGAGAATATAACAAAAGAACTCCAGGGTGCTGCTAGGAAGTCACCAGGAAAGCAGCTCACCGTGAAGTATGACCACACTATCAATATCTAGCACCGGCCTGATAATCAGACGTACCAGCCTCCGGACCTGTACAGTCAAGTACATAAAATAAAAGAAAGTGCAACATGAGTACATATTAAATAAATATGTACCCAGTGAGTATTCCGCCTAAACTCGAAGAAGTAGTGACGAGAGGTCGACTCGATACTCACTAAGGTCCAACAGTAATAACACATGATAGAATATAATGAAATACATTAGGCATGCCAGGGAGATAAGAAACAAATATATATATCAAGAGCAGAAATCCAAACAGTTGCTGAACTAAACAATAAAGCACTTTCAAGGGTAAGATCACCGAACAAAACAATAATCACAAATTCTTAGATCCGCTGTGGCGTACGGCCCGCTCCCATAAGGTACCTTCTACACTCGCCGTGGCGTACGACTCGGTCCCATATTCATTTCAATTTATTTTCAACACTGTCGTGGCGTACGACCCGAACCCATATTCATTTCGATTTCTTTCCAACACTGTCGTGGTGTACGACCCGATCCCATATTCATTTCAATTTCTTTCCAA
This sequence comes from Nicotiana undulata, assembly GCA_005239495.1. Taxonomy (NCBI): domain Eukaryota; kingdom Viridiplantae; phylum Streptophyta; class Magnoliopsida; order Solanales; family Solanaceae; genus Nicotiana; species Nicotiana undulata. The sequence continues at coordinate 39,770 of ML252085.1, forward strand.
CACTGTCGTGGCGTAGGAACCGATCCCATAATCATTTCAATTTCTTTTCAACACTGTTGTGGCGTACGGCCTGATCCCATATTCATTTCAATTTCTTTCCAACACTACCGTGGCGTACGACCCGATCCCATAGTCATTACAATTTCTTTCCAACACTGTCGTGGCGTACGAAGCGATCCCATATTCATTTCAATTTCATTTCAACACTGTCGTGGCGTACGGCCCGATCCCATATTCATTTCATAATTTCTTACTTTCCATAACAAATTCCTTACCATTCAACAATTTTTCCATAAAGCCTCAGAGAAACAACACTATACCACACATAATCTCATAGTACATATGGCGTCACAGTAAATCATATAAATCATTACAAGGAAAAACATATCAGGCATTACGAGGAAAGCATATAAGGCATTACGAGAAAGCATAGAAGGCATGATGTGGGCCTAACTACCCGGACATAACAATAATAGCCTCTACGTACGGGCTCTCGTAACTTGGCGCGTACGTAGCCCCCAAACAATTTACAAATAGCATATACATCACCTATGGGGACAATTCCCTCTTACAAGGTTAGAAAGGAGACTCACCTCGTGTCGAATCTACCACTCGGACCACAATGGCGCCTGAAACTTTGAACTCTACACCCGAGGACTCGCAACTAGCCAAAAGGTATACAATAGTATCAATGCATGCACAAAGCAGGAAGTTATCCTAGTTATTCAATAAAATCGCTATTCTTGAAGAATTCCCAAATTCCAACCCCGGTCCCGCATGATCAAATTCCGAAAATTCTCGAAGGGATCACTCACCCATAGCCTAAGGATCATTAAGGTGTGATTTCTACTTGAATTCATGGCCTAAAATGGAAAATCGCAAAATCCTCAAGAATCCTAAATTTACTACCTAATTCTATGATTTTAGATAATTTAATAGTGAGTTTAACTAGGAATTAATGTTTGAAACTAGTAAAACTATGGAATTTACTTACCTCAATAGCAGTGGTGGAAGGTCCCTTGAAGATCTCTCTAAAAACTTGAGGAGGAAGATGAAAATGGAGGAAAAATGCTAAGTCCTGTATTTTATAAAACTTCCCAGGGATTCCTTAACTGCGATCGCGACAAGGGCCCTACGATCGCGAAGGCCAACTGGCCAGATCTCTGCAATCACGACAGAGGTCCTGCGATCGTGAAGAACAAACTCACCTGGTCCAAACGCGACTCAATGCGATCGCGAAGGTGTGGAACCCAGACCTCTGCGATCGCAAAGGGGAAGCTGCGACCGCAGAGAACAATCAACAGCCCAGCAAAAATCCTTCTCCACGATCGCAACCCACCCCCTGCGATCGCAGAGAAGGAAACCAGATAGCAGAAATTTATGGTTTTCTATCTTAGCTCCCCGGGGTCTAAAACACACCCGAGCCCCTCGGAACCCCGTCCAAAAGGACCGGAAAGTCTGTATTCGTGATACGGACTCGCTTGAATTTCCATAACATGAAAAACAACAACGAAACTCAAAATTCAACCCCAAAACCAAATTGAACCAAAACTTAAGAACTTGAAACTCTAGAATTCACTTCAATGCACCGTACCAGTCTATACTACTCGGAATGATTTCAAATTTTGTAGACAAGTCATGAATGACATAACGGAACTATCCCCGGTCTCGGAATTTTATTCGGACCTAAGGAACACAAAATTCGCATTTCAAGCCAAATTTCAAATTCTATGAAAATCCCCAAAATTTCATTAACTCCTATTTTCCCATTTTGATCTGAAACCCGTCAAATCAAGTCCGTTTCTTACCAAATTTCACAGATAACTTAAATAACACATATTAAACCTGCTCCGTGCTCCGAAATCATAATACGAGCTCGACAGCACAGGTTTCACATCAAGGTTTATTTTCATAAAATAAATTTCTTTAAAAATTCATTTCTCGAACTTGGGTCCTCGGTATTCGATTCCGGGCATACGCCCAAGTCCCATTTTTCCTACGGACCTTCCGAGACCGTCAGATCACTGGTCCGGGTCCATTTACCAAAAATATTGACCAAAGTCAACTTTATTCAATTAATTATCATGAATTCAACTCTTAATCAAGTTTTCACATAAAAGGCTTCCCGGTTACGCGCCTGGGCTGCGCACGCACATCAAGGTGTTATTAACAGAGGCTTTCGGGGCCTCGGAACACAATCATAATTAAATTTACATAAGATGACCCCTTTGGGTCATCACAATCTTCCCCTTTAAAACAAACGTTCGTCCTCGAACGGACGTAGAATCCTACCTGAAGTGCCGAATAGCTGTGGATACCTGCTCCGCATGTCCTCCTCGGACTCCCAAGTCGCCCCATCGACTGGTTGGCCCCTTCACTGGACCTTTATGGCAGAAATTCTCTTATACCTTCACTGGCGGTCCTGCCTATCAACAATGGCAACTGGCTCCTCCTCGAAGCCCAACTTCTCATCTAACTGAATAGTGCTGAAATCAATCACGTGAGAGAAATCGGCATGATACCTCCGGAGCATGGATACATGAAATACCGGATGAACTCTCGATAAGGCGGGAGGTAAAGCGAGCTCATAAGCAACCTCTCCGACTCGCCTCAACACCTCGAAAGGGCCTATAATCCTGGGGCTCAACTTGACCTTCTTCCCGAATCTCATAACGCCCTTCATCGGCGAAATATTCAACAAAACCTTATCTCCCTCCATAAATGCCACATCACGCGTCTGCTGATCTGCGTAACTCTTCTCTCTGAACTGAGCTGTGCAGAGTCTCTCCTGAATAATCTTCACACTATCCAAAGCATCTCTCACTAGATCTGTGCCATATAACTTGGCCTCGCCGGGCTCAAACCACCTGATAGGAGAACGACATCGCCGACCATATAAAGCCTCGAATGGAGCCATCTCGATGCTGGACTGATAACTGTTATTGTATGCAAACTCTGCCAACAGCAAGAACTGGTCCCATTGACCGCCAAAATCAATCACACAAGCCCTGAGCATATCCTCCAAAATCTGAACTGTACGCTCCGACTAACAATCAGTCTGAGGGTGAAATGCTGAGCTGAGATCTATCTGAGTGCCCATCTCACTGTGCAATGCTCTCCAGAAGTGCGAGGTGAACTGAGGACCTCGATCTGATATAATGGACACCGGTACACCGTGCAACCGGACTATCTCCCGAACATAAATCTGGGCCAGCCTCTCTGTAGTATAAGTAGTAGCCACAGGAATAAAATGCGCCGATTTGGTCAATCTATCCACAATGACCCAAACCGCGTCAACCTTCCACAAAGTCTGAGGCAACCCAACCACAAAGTCCATGGTGATGCGCTCCCATTTCCACTTGGGAATGGGCATCTGCTGAAACAGACCTCCTGTCCTGTGGTGCTAGTACTTGACTTGCTGACAATTGAGACACCTAGCCATATACTGCACTATATCTTTCTTCATCCGCCTGCACCAGTAGTGTTGCTTCAAATCACAGTACATCTTTGTCGCACCCGGATGAACAAAATACCGAGAACTGTGGGCCTCTTCTAAAATTATCTTCCTCAAGCCATCAATATTAGGAACACATAAACGGCCCTGGAGCCTTAAGACATCATCCTCGCCCAAAGTAACCTCCTTGGCCCTGTCCTGGACCACTGTATCCTGAAGCTCTCCAAGGCATGAATCATCAAACTGTCGAGCCTTAATCTCCCCCAACAATGAAGACTGGGAACCTACATGAACCAAAACTCGACGAGCCTCTGAAAGGTCCAATCTCACAAGGCGATTGGACAAGGACTGAATGTCCAAGGCTAAAGGTCTCTCCTCCGCTGCAATGCAGGCCAAGCTACACATACTCGCTGCCCTCCTGCTCAAAGCATCTGCTACTACATTCGCCTTGCCCAGGTGATACAAAATAGTGAGATCATAATCTTTTAACAACTCAAGCCATCTACGCTGCCTCAAGTTAAGGTCCCTCTGCTTGAATAAGTGCTGCAAACAGCGGTGATAAATGTAGACCTCACATGACACACCATACAAATAGTGCCGCCAACTATAAGTCGTGCACATGATAATTATTTTCATGAACCTTCAGCTGTCGCGAGGCATAAGCAATAACCCTTCCATCCTACATCAGCACACACCCCAACCCGACGCGTGAAGCGTCGCAATACACCGTTTACATCCCAGAACTGGAAGGCAATGACAGAACTGAGGTCAAAGCTGACTTGAGCTTCTGAAAGCTCGCCTCACATTCATCGGACCACCGAAACGGGGCATTCTTCTGAGACAAACTGGTCAATAGAGCTGCAATAGAAGAGAACCACTCCACGAATTGGCGAGAATAGCCTGCTAGGCCCAATAAACTCCTGATCTCTGTAGCTGAAGTAGGACGCGGCCAACTCTGGACCGCCTCAATCTTCTGAGGATCAACCTTTATACCTTCTACGGATACCACATGCTCCAAAAATGCCACAGAATCTAACCAGAACTCGCACTTGGAGAACTTAGCATACAACCTTTGTTCCCGCAAGGTCTGGAGCACAACTCTCAAGTGCTGCTCATGCTCACCCAGGCTCCTCGAAAATATCAAGATGTCATCAATGAATACGATGATGAAGGAATCAATATACGACCTGAATACCCTATTCATCAAGTCCATGAATGTTGATGGGGCATTAGTTAAACCAAAGGACATCACCAGGAACGCATAATGACCATATCTGGTACAAAATGCAGTCTTCGGAACATTTAAAGCCCGAATCCTCAGCTGATGATAACCTGATCTCAAGTCAACCTTGGAAAACACTCGAGCACCCTGTAACTGATCAAACAAATCATCGATGCGCGGCAGAGGATACTTATTCTTGATGGTCACTTTATTTAGCTGACGATAGTCAATGCACATCCGCATCGACCCATCCTTCTTCTACACAAATAAGACTGGAGCACCCCACGGTGACATACTCGTCCTGATGAACCCCTTGGCCAACAACTCCTCAAGCTGCTCATTCAACTCCTTTAGCTCCTTAGGAGCCATAAAATAAGGGGGAATGGAAATAGGCTAAGTATCTGGAGTCAAATCAATATAGAAGTCAATATCTCGATCTGGAGGCATGCTTGGAAGATCTGAAGGAAACACATCCGGAAACTCTCGAACAACAGGCACTGAATCAATGGTAGGAGACTCAGCGGTGGTGTCCCGCACATAAGCAAGGTAAGCCAAACAACCCTTCTCGACCATATGCCGAGCCTTTATGAAGGAAATGACTCGGCTGGAGGCACTAACGGAAGAACCTCTCCATTCTAGTCTAGGCGACTCAGGCATAGCTAAAGTGACTGTCTTGGCATGGAAATCTAACACAACATGATAAGGAGATAGCCAATCCATGCCTAGGATAACCTCAAAATCAATCATATCCAGCAATAAAAGATCTGCTATGGTATCGAAACCGTAGAAAGTGACCACACAAGACTTGTAGACTCGGTCTACCACCACAGAATCACCCACAGGAGTGGACACATATATAGGAGAACCCAAGGACTCACGAGGGATATCCAGAAAATGAGCAAATAGTATGGAAACATATGAATACGTGGATCCTGGATCAATAGTACCGAAGCCTACCTACCACATACTGAGATAGTACATGTGATTACGGCATCTGAGGCCACTGCATCTAATCTGGCCGGAATGGCATAAAATCTGGCTGAGGCTCCTGAAGACTGAACTCCCACAGAGTGAAAAGGAACTAACTGACCTCCTCCTGACTGGCCTCCCCCTCTAGGACGACCCCTTCCAACCTGTCCTCCACCTCGAGGCGGTCAGACTGCTGATGCTTAACTCCTAGGCTAATAACTCTGCTGCACTGCCTTGCCCTGATACCTAGGACAATACCTCCACGTATGAACCGGCTCCCCACACTCAAAATAACCTCCTGGTGCTACAGCCCGCTGCTCGAAAGAGGAAGAACCCTGAATAGTCGGAGGGCGGTGTGAACCCTCTGGTAAGGCATTGAAATAGGAACCAGAGGATCTCTGATGACTGGAATAACTACTAGGTTCACCCTGGGTGTATGGGGGACGATAGGAATGCTCTGGCATAGCGCCAAACTGAGGCCTCGCTGAAATACCCCTAGGAGGTAGTGGAGGTGCTGAACTTGAAGGCCTACTGAACTGGCCGCCTCTGAACTGACCTCTACCCCTAGCTGGAGCACCCTTGAAGTCACCCGTGGAACTGGCCCTCTTGTCCTGCTGACCCTGCGACCTGGCTGACCCTGCTCCCTGCTCCTCATACGGTAACCCTCAATCCGTCGAGCTATCTCGACTACAAGTTGGTATGGGGTACCCATCTCTACCTCTCTGGCCATAGAGGCTCTAATACCTGGATGCAAGGCTGCCACAGACCGCCGCACCCTCTCGGCATCAGTAGGCAATATCATAAGGGCATGGCGAGAAAACTCAAAAAATCTAGCCTCATAATCAGTCACTGACATCTGCCCCTGCTCTAGTCGCTCAAACTGACCCCATAGCTACTCCCTCTCAGAAGGTGGAAGGTATTTGTCTAGAAATAGTTGAGCGAACTGATCCCAAGTGACTGGAGGAGAATCTGCTGGCCTGTTGAGAATATATGACTGCCACCACCTGCGAGGTCTACCCTCTAACTGAAATGCAGTGAAATCTACTCCATGGGACTCCAAAATCCTCATGTTGTGCAGTCTGACCCTACACCTATCAATAAAATGCTGAGCATCCTCTCCCCGCTCACCCCCGAAGACTGGAGGGCGGAGTCGGGTCCATCTATTAAACATCTTCTGTTGGTCACCCTCTACAACTGGCCTGGGCTCTGGGGCTGCTACTACGGGCTGAACCCCTCCCACGGGCAGTGTGCCCGAGGTATGACGTGCTGCTGCTGCCTAACCTGTGGCCGGAGCGGTAGGAGTCTGGACTCCCCCTCCCGCCTGAGAAGTAGCAGGGTCGGTTGGAAATAAACCAGCCCGAGACATATTGTCCATGAATCTCACCATACGACCCATGACCTTCTGAAATCCTGTACCCGTCATGAAACCAACTAGAGCATGTGCTACTGGAGGCACCTCATCCTGCTCCTCCCTAATAGGGTCCTCTGGTGGTGCCACTGGTGTAGCTGTGGGACGCCCTTGTCCTCTGCCTCGAGCAGGTTCTCTACACCTGCCTCTACCCTGACCTTGGGAAGCCTGGGCAGCGGCCTCTCCCGGACTAGGAACATTGGATGCACGCGTCCTCACCATCTGTGAGAAAATAGAAGAATAAGTTTGAGTACCTCATAGACTACACGAAAGGATATTAATAAAGGGAAATTTCCTAACACCCATAGCCTACTGAAGATAAGTACAGATGTCTCCGTACCGATCCGCAAGACTCTACTGGGCCTGCCCGTGAGTCGTGAGACTTACGTGAACCTAGTGCTCTGATACCACGTTGTCACGACCCAAAATCCTAATACGGGTCGTGATGGCACCTAACGACGGGGTTAGGCAAGCCAACACAAAATACACTAAGTGATACCCTTCCCATATAATTAAACAAGTCAACATTTACAAATTTTAAACAGTTAAACATGATGATAGCTTGACATGGAAATAAAGCTTACGCATGCCTGTACAACCCAAACCCAAAAGATATACATACACTATCCGTGTGTGCCAGGAGCTAGTGTCACGAGTGTCATGGGCAACTACTGAATATACAATGACTACAATAGATACAGAGTCTCAGTCTGAATGAAATGGACATGGAATATAACAAAAGAACTCCAGGGTGCTGCTAAGAAGTCGTCGGGAAAGCAGCTCACCGTGAAGTATGACCACGTTATCAATATCTAGCACCGGCCTGATAATCAGACGTACCAGCCTCCGGACCTGTACAGTCAAGTATAGAAAAGAAAAGAAAGTGCATCATGAGTACATATTAAATAAATATGTACCTAGTGAGTATCCCGCCTAAACTCGAAAAAGTAGTGACGAGAGGTCGACTCGATAGTCACTAAGGTCCAACAATATTAACACATGGTAGAATATAATGAAATACAGTAGGCATGTCAGGGATATAAGCAACAAATATATATATCAAGAGCAGAAATCCAAACAGTTGCTGAACTAAACAATAAAGCACTTTCAAGGGTAAGACCGCCGAACGAAACAATAATCACAATTTCTTAGATCCGTCGTGGCGTTGGCCCGCTCCCATAAGGTACCTTCTACACTCGCCGTGGCATACGACCCGATCTCATATTCATTTCATAATTTCTTACTTTCCATAACAAATTCCTTACCATTCAACAATTTTTCCATAAAGCCTCAGAGGAACAACACTACACCACACATAATCTCATACTACATATGGAGTCAAAGTAAATCATATAAAGCATTACAAGGAAAAACATATCAGGCATTACGAGGAAAGCATATAAGGCATTACGAGAAAGCATACAAGGCATGATGTGGTCCTAACTACCCAGACATAACAATAATTGCCGCTACGTACAGACTCTCGTCATTTGGCGCGTACGTAGCCCCCAAATAATTTACACATAGCATATACATCACCTATGGGGACAATTCCCTCTTACAAGGTTAGAAAGGAGACTCACCTCATGTCAAATCTACCCCTCGGACAACAATTGCGCCCGAAACTCTGAACTCTACACTATAGGACTCGCAACTAGCCAAAAGGTATACAATAGTATCAATGCATGCACAAAGCGGGAAGTTATCCTAGTTATACAATAAAATCGCTATTCTTGAAGAATTCCCAAATTCCAACCCCGGTCCCTCATGATCAAATTCCGAAAATTCTCGAAGGGATCACTCACCCATAGCCTAACGATCATTAAGGTGTGATTTCTACTTGAATTCATGGCCTAAAATGGAAAATCGCAAAATCCTCAAGAATCCTAAATTTATTACCTAATTCTATGATTTTAGATAATTTAATAGTGAATTTAACTAGCAATTAATGTTTGAAACTAGTAAAACTATGGAATTTACTTACCTTAATAGCAGTGGTGGAAGGTCCCTTGAAGATCTCTCTAAAAACTTGAGGAGGAAGATGAAAATGGAGGAAAAATGCTAAGTCCCGTATTTTATAAAACTGCCCAGGGATTCCTTAACTGCGATCGCGACAAGGGCCCTACGATCGCGAAGGCCAACTGGCCAGATCTCTGCAATCACGACAGAGGTCCTGCGATCGCGAAGAACAAACTCACCTGGCCCAAACGCGACTCAATGCGATCGCGAGAAAAGACTGTGATCGCAAAGGAGTGGAACCCAGACCTCTGCAATCGCAAAGGGGAAGTTGCGAACGCAGAGAACAATAACCAGCCCAGCAAAAATCCTTCTCCGCGATCGCAACCCACCTCCTGCGATCGCAGAGAAGGAAACCAGATAGCAGAAATTTATGGTTTTCTAACTTAGTTCCCGGGGGTGTAAAACACACCCGAGCCCCTCGGGACCCCGTCCAAAAGCACCGGCAAGTCTGTATTCGTGATACGGACTCGCTCGAGCTTCTGGAACATGAAAAACAACAACGAAACTCACAATTCAACCCCAAAACCAAATTGAATCAAAACTTAAGAACTTGAAACTCTAGAATTCACTTCAATGCACTGTACCGGTCTATACTACTCGGAATGATTTCAAATTTTTCAGACAACTCATGAATGGAATAACAGAACTATCCCTGGTCTCGGAATTTCATTCGAACCTCGGGAACACAAAAAACACATTTCAAGCCAAATTTCAAATTCTATGAAAATCCTCAAAACTTCATTAACTCCAATTTTCCCATTTTGATCCGAAACCCGTCAAATCAAGTCCGTTTCTTACCAAATTTCACAGATAACTTAAATAACACATATTGAACCTACTCTGGGCTCCGAAATCATAATACGGGCACGGCAGCACAGGTTTCACATCAAGGTTCATTTTCATAAGCCTTTAATATTTTCATAAAATAATTTTCTTTAAAAATTTATTTCTCGGACTTGGGTCCTCGGAATTCGATTCCGGGCATACGCCCAAGTCCCAAATTTTCCTACGAACCTTCCGGGACCGTCAGATCACTGGTCCGGGTCCGTTTACCAAAAATGTTGACCAAAGTCAACTTTATTCAATTAATTATCATGAATTCAACTCTTAATCAAGTTTTCACATAAAAGGCTTCCCGGCTACGCGCTCGGGCTGCGCACGCAATCGAGGTGAGATTAAGGGAGGCTATCAGGGCCTCGAAACACAGTCATAATTAACTTTACATAAGATGACCCCTTTGTGTCATCATATCTGAACTGCCTCAATCTTCTTAGGATCGACCTCGATACCCTTTTCGGATACCACATGTCCAAATAATTCCACGGAATCTAACAAAAACTCACACTTGGAGAACTTAGCATATAGCTTCTGCCCTCGCAAGGTCTAGAGCACAACTCTCAAATACTGCTCGTGCTCTTCCAGGCTACGTGAGTAAATCAAAATGTCATCAATGAAGATGATGACAAAAGAATTAATATACGGCCTGAACACCCTGTTCATCAAATCCATAAATGATGCCGGGGCATTAGTCAAGCCAAAGGACATCACCAAGAACTCATAATGGCCATATCTCGTACAAAAATCCGTCTTCGGAACATGCGAAACCCGAATCTTCAGCTGATGATACCCCGATCTCAAGTCAATTTTAGAAAATACCCTGGCACCCTGTAACTGGTCAAACAAATCATCGATGCACGGCAATGGATACTTGTTCTTAATAGTTACCTTGTTCAACTGGCGGTAATCAATGCACATCCACATAGACCCATCTTTCTTCTTTACAAATAGAACTGGATCACCCCACGACAATACACTCGGCCTGATAAACCCCTTATCCAAAAACTCCTCAAGCTGCTCCTTCAACTCCTTCAACTCCTTTGGAGCCATACGGTACGGGGGAATAGAAATAGGCTGAGTACCTGGAGCTACATCAATAAAAAAATTGATATTTCGATCCGGAGGCATGCCCGGAAGGTATGAAGGAAATACATCCGCAAACTCTCGAACAACTGGCACTGAATCAATCGTTGGAAACTCGGCGGTGGTGTACCGCACATAAGCAAGATACACCAAACAACCCTTTTAGACCATATGTCGAGCCTTCAGGAAGGAAATAACTCTACTGGCTGCACTAACTGAGGAACCTCTCCATTCCAACCTAGGATACTCGGACATGGACAAAGTAACCGTATTGGCATGGCAATCCAAGATGGCATGATGAGGAGATAGCTAATCCATGCCCAGGATGATCTCAAAATCAACCATGCGGAGCAATAGAAGGTCCGCTCTAGTATCGAAACCACAAAAGGTGACCACACAAGACTGATAGACCCGGTCTACCACCAATAAATCGCCCACAGAAGTGGACACATATATAGGAGAACCCAAGGACTCGCAAGGGACATCCAGAAAACAAGAAAATAAGGCTGACACATATGAATAAGTAGATCCCGGATCAAAATAGCACTGATGCCTCCCTACCACATACTGAAATAGTACCTGTGATCACGGCGTCTGAGGCCACTACATCTGCTCGGGCCGGAATAGCATAGAATCTGGATGGAGTACCTGAAGACTGACCTCCGCTGAACTGAATAGGAGAAAACTGAGCTCCCCCTAACTGGCCTCCACCTCTAGGACGACCTCTACCAGCCTGTCGTCCACCTCTGGATAGACGGAGCGCTGGTGCTGAGTATGTAGGCTTATAACTTGACTGAACAGCCTTGCCGCGAAGTCTGGGACAAGTCTTCCTTATATGGCCTGAATCCCCACACTCATAGCATCTCACTGGAGGCATGGCCTGCTGCCCTGAAGAAGAAGAACCCTGAATAGCTAGGGGACGGTGAGAAACCTCTGGCATGGCACTGAAGTAGGGACTAGGAGAACCCTGATTACCTGAATACCCGCCGGAGGAACCGTGGATGGCTGGTGGGCGATAAGAACTCTCCGGCATGGCACTGAAATAAGGCCTCACTGGAGCACCATGGGGAGGTGGTGGAGGAGCTGAATATGGAGGCATGCTAGGCTGGCCTCTACTGAAATGACCCCTGCCCCTGCCCGAGGTGCCTCGGAAATCTCCAGAAAATCTAACTCTCTTATCCGGCTGACCCTGCTTCTGCCCCTCGATTGGTAACCCTCAATCCGGCGAGCTATCTCGACCACAAGCTGATAAGGAGGACCCATCTCCACCTCTCGGTCCATGTTGGCCCTAATACCTGAGTGCAACCGAGCTACGAATCTCCGCACTCTCTCAGCCTCTGTAGGTAGAATCATGAGGGCATGACGGGACAACTCTGAAAACCTGGCCTCATAATCTGTCACTGTCATCTGCCCCTGCTGCAGCTGCTCGAACTGATACCGCAGCTCTTCCCTCTCGGAGGGCGGAATATACTTGTCCAGGAATAGCTGAGTGAAATGCTCCCATGTGAGAGGTAGGGAACCTGCTGGCCTACCTAGGATGAATGACTGCCACCATCTATGGGCCCTACCCTCTAGCTGAAAAGTAGTGAAATCAACTTCGTGGGACTCCAAGATCCTCATGGTGTGCAGCCTGTCCCTACGCCTATCAATAAAATCCTGGGTATCCTCGCCCCTCTGACCCCCGAAGACAGGAGGGTGCAACCGAGTCCATCTATGAAGTAACTTCTACGGATTGCCGTCCGCGGCTGGTCTAAGCTCCGGTGCTACTGCTGGCTGTGCTACACCCGTAGGCAGCGTACCCGTAGTCTGATATATTGTCGCTGCATGACGTGCGGCGTGGGTGGTAGGTGTCTGAACTCCCCCTCCTGCCTGAGATGTAGCAGGATCCGCTGGAAATAAACCAGCCTAAGTTATAGTATCCATGAACAACATCATACGGCCCATGACCTCCTGGAAGCCTGGTGCAGTCATAAAATCCATCGGAGCTGGATTTGCTGGGGGCACCTCACCCTGCTCCTCAGGGATAGGATCCTCTAGGGTTCTAATGGAGTAAATCTGGGGGGGGCCCGTCCCCTACCTCGGGCCGGTGCCCTCCCCCGGACTCTGCCACGGCCTGGAACTATGGGGGTAGCAGCATCTCCTAATCCTTAAATATCGACTGTACAAGTCCTCACCATATGTGAGAGAGTACAAGAATGAGATTTAGTCAGACCATCGACTGCACGATAGATTAAGAATAAAGAGAGATTTTCCTAACGCCATGTAGCCTCCCGAAGATAAACACAGACGTCTCCATATTGATCCGCAAGAATCTACTAGGTTTGCATGTGACCTGTGAAACCTACGTGAACCTAGCGCTCTGATACCATGTTGTCACGACCCAAATTCATACTCAGGTCGTGATGGCGCCCAACACCGAAGTCATGCAAGCCAACACTAGTTACTAACGAAATTACTTAAACAAATGAGATGTTCAAACACTTACCCAGTTTTAAAATTTAAGGAGTCCTTTACTAAAAGTGAGGAAAGGAAGCAAGTTGATTTAAAATAACCCAAAATCATTTTCTAGCATAAACGGAATTAGCAAAATACTAGCGAATCAACTACGGGTGCCAAGACCTAGTGTCACAAGCCCACATGCGACTAGTGGAATATACAAATAGACAAAATGAATGTACAACTGTCTGAAAGAGGGTAGACAGAAATATCCCAAAAATAATAGAAGCTCCACAGTGCCGCTGCAGAACGCCAGGAAGAGCAGCTCACTGTGTATTCCAATCTCGGTAGTACTCTCAGCGACGAGCACCCGAATGGTGACCAGGTGCCACATCATCAGAACCTGTACAATTAAGTACAAAAGTGTAGCATGAGTACATATAAACAAATATGTACCCAGTGAGTATCCCGTCTAAACTCGAAGAAGTAGTGAGGAGAGGTAGATGTGTTACTTACTAGCGTCGTCATCAATAATATGAATTAATGAATCTAAACAGTATTAACATTTAGGGAAGACAAGTAGACATGAAGCATCAGTATATAAAGATAACGATCTCCCTGCAAGGGCCAAGTAACAATATTTAACAAAAATCACAAGTTTCTTTCTCACAGAACAATTTAATTGGTAAGAATAATAATAAGACTCCCAATCAAGCACATAGCATATAATATGCCGAGGCGTACGACCGAAGCGACGCAGAAATTTAAATGTGCACTGCCGAGGGTCGAGCGACACAAACCATAGATGCATCTATTACCCCACTTGCGAATCGATCATGCGACGTGGTTGACATAACTATAAGGCTACCCTGGTCACGAATTATACATGCGACACGGGTGCTCGTTGACATAGACAAAATTATCAGGAAATTCAGGAATTTATCATGGATTATTCTTAAATTTAGGGATTTAAACACTTAAACTTACACATAACTTTCGAAATTCTCATGTTAATTTCAAGGGTAATAAGCAACCAGGAACACAAGTAAGGATACATGTAAGACACATAGAGGCATGCTTGTGAAGTCCTAAATTCTACCCGACACAACAGAGTAGTAGCTACGCACGGACTCTCGTCACCTTGCGCATACGTATCCCTCGCAAATAAGGACAAACTCAATCGTTTACATTTACCTATGGGGAAAATTCCCTCTTACAAGGTTGGAAAGGAGACTCACCTCGCGTAGAATCAACTTCCCGGTCAAGAACGCGCTCGAAACTCCAAATCTTACACCCGAGGACTCGAAACTAGTCAAATGATATATAAATATGTCAATGCATGCTCAAGGTATGGAAATTCTCCTACTTATTTAGTAAATTCACTATTCTTGAAGAAATCCCAAAATACACCCCCGGGCTCACATGCTCGGATTCCGGAAATTTTCGAAGATAACACTCACCCATAGCCTAAGGGTCATTAATATATAATTTTTTATATGATTTCATGATAGAAAAGTGGTGAAATTCCCTAAAGTTCATCAATCCTAGGTTTTCACTCTAACCCCTTTGATTTCCACTAATTAGATGTTAATCTACATAAGTTTTTGTGTAATAATCTAACATTTAAATAGAATTTACTTACCTCTTAGTATCTAGGTGGTGGAGAGTTCTTCCCAAGCTCTCAAGTCTTCAATGGAGGTGTAGAATGAAAAGAAAGAAGGAAATCCCGTGTTTAAGTGAAAATACACAGCCTGGCCTACAGGGGTTCCGCACCTGCGGTCTCACGCCTGCGAGCTGTAGCTCGCACCTGCGGAGTTGGACGGGAAAGGCTGGGCCTGCACCTGCAGAGTTGGAGACCGCACATGCTCTTCCGCTCCTGCAGAATTAAATCTGCATCTGCGGCATTCCCGCACCTGCGGTTGGGCAACCGCACCTGCGGTCACACTAGATCAGGTGCACCAGCTGCATTTTCAGCTGGTTTAGGGCCTTGTGTGGTGTCCAGGAGGCACCTGGGCCCACCTGAACCCTCTTCCAATTATACCAACAAATACTAAATCATAATACAGACTCCTTCGAGCCTTCAGAACACCCGAAACAACGCTAAATCTCAAAATCACCCCTCAAAACCCCTAGTATCAAACTTAAGAATTTCTAAGTTCTTGAATTTGGTTCCTATGCGTCGAACCCACCTATACTACTCGGAATGACACCAAATTTTGCAGGCAAGTCATGAATGACATAACGAAACTATTCCTCGTCTCGGAATTTGATTCGGACCTCGATAACATAAAATCACGTTCCAAACAAAATTTCAAACTTAAGGAAACTCTATTTCGCTATTTAGCGTCGAAACGCTCCCGAGTCATCCAAAACCGATTCCGGACATACGTACAAGTCCGAAATCATCATACGAAGCTACTGGAATTCTGAAAACTCGACTCCGGGGTCGTTTACTCAAAATGTTGATCGAAGTCAAACTTGGCTTTAAAAGCCAACCTTAAAGAACCAAGTGTTCCTATACTTTTCTAAACATTTCCAAATCCCAAACCACCCGTCCCCGCAAATCACGATAAGTTGTTACGGGAAGTCTTATTTAGGGGAACGAGGTCCGAATACGCAAAACAACCAGTTGGGTCGTTACATTCTCCACCTCTTAGACAAACGTTCGTCCTCGAACGGGTCTAGAATCATACCTGAAGTGCTGAATAAGTGTTGATATCTGCTCTGCATGTCCTCCTCGGACTCCCAAGTTGCCTCCTCGACTGGTTGGCCCCGCCACTGGACCTTTACAACAAAAATTTTCTTAGATCTCAACTGGCGGTCCTGTCTATCAACAATAGCAATTGGCTCCTACTCGTAACCCAACCTCTCATCCAATGGATTAGTGGTGAAATCAACAATGTGAGAGAAATCGGCGTGGTATCTCCGTAGCATGGATACGTGGAATACCGGATGGACTCCCGATAAGCTGGGAGGTAAGGCAAGCTAATAAGCAACCTCACTAACTCGCCTCAATACCTCGAAAGGACCTATGAACCACGGGCTCAGCTTGCCCTTCTTCCCGAATCTCATAATACCCTTCATCGGCGAAACCTTCAGCAAAACCTTATCTCCCTCCATAAATGACACATCACGTGCCCTCTGATCCGCGTAACTCTTCTGTCTGGACTGTGCTGTGCGGAGCTTCTCCTGAATTAACTTCACCTTCTCTAAAGCATATCTCACCAGGTCTACACCATATAACCTTGCCTCACAAGGCTCAAACCACCCGATAGGAGAACGACATCGCCGACCATATAAAGCCTCAAATGGAGCCATCTCGATGCTGGACTGATAACTGTTATTGTAAGCAAACTCGGGCAAGGGCAAGAACTGGTCCCACTGGCATCCAAAGTCAAGCACACATGCTCTGAGCATGTCCTCCAATATCTAATCGGTACGCTCTGACTGACCATCAGTCTGTGGATGAAATGCTCTACTGAGATCACCCTGAGGTCCCATCTCTCTGTGTAATGCTCTCTAGAAGTGCGAGGTGAACTGAGGACCTCGATCTGATATAATGGACACCGGTGCACCGTGCAACCGGACTATCTCTCGAATGTAGATCTGGACTAGCCTCTCAGAAGTATAAGTAGTGGCCACAGGAATGAAATGGGTTGATTTGGTCAACCTATCCACTATAACCCAAACCGCGTCAACCTTCCGCAACATCCGTGGCAACCCAACCACAAAGTCCATAGCAATGCCCTCCCACTTCCACTCAGGAATGGGCAACTGCTGAAGTAGGCCCCCTAGCCTCTGGTGCTCATATTTAACCAGATGGCAATTAAGACACCTAGCCACATATTCTACAATGTCCCTTTTCATACGTGTCCATCAGAAATGTTGTTGCAGATCACAATACATCTTCATAGCACCAGGATGAACAGAATACCGAGAACTGTGTGCCTCCTCTAGAATCCTCTGCCTCAGACCATTAATATTAGGAACACCCAAACGACCCTGAAGTCTCAAGAAACCATCCTCGCCAATAGTAACCTCCTTGGCACCACCCTGAACCACTATCTCCCATAGTTTTGCCAAACACAAATCACCGTACTGTCGATCATTGATCTCCCCCAATAATGAAGACTGGGCAACCACATGAGCTAGAACTTGACAAGGCTCTGAAAGATCTAATCTCACCAAGCGATTGGCCAAGGACTGAATGTCCAAGGCTAGAGGTCTCTCCTCTGCGGCAATATATGACAAGCTACCCATACTCTCCGCCTTCCTACTGTCGCGCCCCCTTTTTCTATCACACGGGTCAGGTACGGAGAGATCGGGTTTAGGAAATTTGGACAACTCCATAAAAGAAAGGGTTTAAGGAAGAGTCGCCACCTAACAACTTTTACGGTGCGTTAGGGAACCCAGAGATTGGGTAAGGGCTTGAAATTATCTCAAGGGGAAGGTGTTAGGCACCCCTCAAGATCCACAATTGTGGGTCCCAGCCAATAAGTTTTGTGAATTTGGACGATGAGCAAGTAACAAGTAAGGTTCATATAAGGGGGGATTTAAAACAAGTACGAAAATCTTTAAAGGTTTTGGAATAAAATTAGAATAAACATGTTGAAAAGAATATTCCTAGGTTTAAAGTAATACGGATCACTTCAATGCAATACCCGATATGTCACACCTTGAAGAGGCAGCTACACGTGGTATTGGCGCACCGGTAATCATATCCGTATTCTACCCTTCCCGCCCCGTAATGGTTGTTAAAAATGCTTGTGTTGGTCACGAATTCTTATTGCGTTCCATTACACGTCCCATCCTATAAGTCTTGGAGGGTGTTTAGGACTACTAATCCTACAAGGCAGGAACTAGGCTGAACCCTTAAGTTTAAATGGATAAAATACTAGGCGAAATACAAAACAAGTAGGACTGCACATAAAAGGGAAAATATAAAGACAAAGAAAGGCTCACAGGTCCCTCCACACATAAACATGTAAGTAGCACGTCTTAAACAAGATTAAAGTCTCAGGACAGAAGTTCAAAAATAGGAATTTTAGTAGAATAGCAGGTCGTAGGAATCTGGGTTAGAAAACTTAATGAAGGCAGAAAATATACAGTAGCTAGAGGCAGCGGTAAAACTTTGAAATATGCAGTGATTTTAAGCTTTCAGTAAACATAGATGAAATTCATTAAGTTTAAGGTAATTTTAAAAGATAAGGGACTAAAATACAGTGGCTCAACCTAGAGTAATAATTATCAGTTTTCAAAGGACTATAGAAAAAGAAGTAGTAAGATGGTATCAAAATTTAAATTTTTTATCAAAATATAGTAGCTTTAGGGAAATACAGAGCAGAGATTCGAAATGACACGATATCAAGCAGAATGATGCATTTTTTGAAATACCAGTAGTTTGAAAATATAATAGGACAAGAATCAGTGAAAATTAGTAAAAGAAAATAGAGTCACAACTTCGAAGTTTTTAAAATAGAGCAAGAGTTTTAATAAAAGTAAAATGAACTTCAGTGAGGTAAACAAATGTGGGAGCAGCATGGTTCAAAATGTTTAAAGGACCTGATTAAACTAGAAGAACATGATTGATTTGATTTTAATACGTATTAGGCCTAATGTTTGCCTAGGCGCCATATACATTGCCTACTTGTTTTTAAAGAGTGAACATGCACATTTGGATTCTGATTTTAATAGATACATGTTTGCAGGAAATTGTTTTAAATAGGTTGACCATATTTTATGAGAGTATTAAATTATGTTAACTAGGCGCTCAGGTTCTGACAAATAAAAAGTCCTAAGGGCAGGATATTTAATGCACAAAGTATCACCTTAAGACATGATTTCTATATGTCATGTTTACAAAATGCATGAGCAATACATTATGCCAGCTTTTTGTTACTCGTTTAGTTACACTAGGAACATGGTGTCAGATGGCATGAGTATAATAGATACGTTGAAATGAAGAACCTAAGCATGATTTTAATGTATGGTATGCATGTCCTAAGCATGATACTATTGCGCACATAGGGAAATAAAGCCTAAGTCATGATTTATACCCATACTACACTAAACATGCATAATTCCCTCCCATATTCACTATCCAGCCCCACTCGTTTGTTTACAAATTATTACAGACCATTAGCAAATGAATTACAGTAATTGCAAATAGAAAAATAAGAAGTTAATCTATAGAGAGCCTTCAAACAGTCCCAACCTTCCAGCCTCACCCCTTTCGAGCTTCATGGCCTTACATAGCCTGGGTGCGGCAAAGCTCCCAAATGCCCTTGTGAGGGCCCTGGCCAATACCAGCACCCAGCAATTGCCAAAGTTGAGATAGGTGCAATGTAGAATTACCTGCCTCAGTGTGTCAAAGTTCAGAGGCAACTCAAGGTCCCTAGGCAATGCTCACACTGAGGGGGTGGATCCTAAAGGTCTAAGTGTAGTGTGAGGTGCAGGAAGGAGTAGTCAAAAAGAGTTAAGTTTGAAAAGGAGTTTTGAAATAACATGACTTTAGGGAATAATATAAAGATATTTTATTGTAAAATTAGTTTGAAAAGGAAACAGTAGAATGGTCACAACTCAGCAGGTATGCAGAATTCAAGAAAAGCAAATACAAATAGGGGAAACGGATTGGGACAAGTAATGATAGCAACATCTTTGCAGTAATTGATCCTTAGCACAAAGTTACAGATTTTCCCAGAGTATGATATTCCAAGAGTTTATCATATATCATAGATACAAGTCTGAGAATACTAGGTATTATAGGTGCATTAGAAGCCAGACAATTGTTGAAGAAACATACATAAAGAGATGCTAGATATACAGAAAGAAGCAGTAAAAGATCGCATAGGCCATAATGACATCTCAACAAGAAACAAACAGGAGTCTTGTTAGGCTAGAAGAAGAAGAGAGATCATAGAGCGAGAGTAGACATACTAGTTACATGGTAGGCAATAGAACCATAAGTAAAAGCACAAAAGAAACAACAAGAATCTAAACCAAAATTGAAATATATTGTTATAGGATTTTCTAAACTTAAATTAGAACATACCAGTGTTAAGAGAGAGAGATCAAAGCAGAAGAGAGCAAAATAATAGCACTGTTAGCCTTGGCTTGCAGCGGGCTCATAATAGGCAAGAATAGAGAGCAGCAAATAGAGCAAAGAGGTGCAGAAAGAAAGAGCACAAGAGAGTAGTATAGAGTGTAGATGTATGTGTGTGTTTGTGTGATCAAGAGTGTGTTTTTTGAGTGTGTGTGTAAAGAGAGAAGACAAGGTATATATAATTTGAAAAACGAGTAGTCACATAGGTAAAGGGTGCATAATTATGGAAATGACAACCAATTAGTATCAATTAAAATACTGGACTCCTTCAATTAAGGAGTCAAGTTCAAACGGTGCAGCCATGGCTAAGTAAGGAAAGGAAATCAACTTATAAGATTGATTTTGTTTAATTAGAGACAAGGAAATCATATGGCACATAATAAGAGCCAAATACATACTATATAATTTAGGAAGTTTAGATAATATTAAATTTATAAAGTAAAATAGAGTATCATGTTTTGAAAATCAATTGAAGTAATCTCGAATGCAATCACATTTACAGGGAATCCAATGTAGTTAAGGAAAACATCACATAAACATGAAAAGAATTCAAAAATTGGTACAGAATTACAGAGGGAATACACAAGATCATCTATTCATGGAATTCATCATAGGCTTGGGGATTTTTACACAAAAATCAGTGTAAGATCAGTAGGTAAAAACCAATAAGGTAAATGGTTGTTCCTATCAAACATTTAAATAGCAGTCGCATATCAACATAAGGAGATACTCATAGAATAGCAGGAAATCAGAGGTCATAACAATGAATTAAAGCAAAAGTCATAAAGAGCACACGAGTACACATAGTCAAACAATAAAGATCAACCTAGAACACTAGGGTTTCAGCAATAACAGTTCAGGCAAGAAATCATGAGATAATGCTTAAACACATTATAGATGACTAAAAATCAAAAGGAAAACTATTTTTGAAAATAGGGTTAAGAAACCCTAATTTTGAAGTTGTAAAAAAATGAGATTTTTCGGAGAAAACAATAGAGAATTCATAATATTGTAAATGTAAAACGGATCTTAAACAAAAAACCAAGATACAGAAGATTAGGGTTTCCTGGAACCCAAAAAAGAGGGAAAACCTCAGAGATGGCATAGATATAGGCCGGAGAGACTGTAGCACTTCCTCAAACGGCCGGGGAAAGGCCGAAAAATGGCAAGAGGCCCAAAGGAGGTGAGTGGACCGCTCCAGGATCGTCTGAAGAACTCAGGGTATCACTGAGCAGGTGAGAGGCAGGTAGATGGCCAGGAGGTGATGGAGAACCAAGTTTCCGGTGAAAAGCCACTGGAGAAGACGACTAGAGACCGTCGGAGAAGAAGAAGTCAAGGAGACTTCTGGAGAGTCATAGAGAGAGATAGAGAGATAGAGAGATAGAGAGAGTAACCGTCTCGAAGGAAATGAGACGAAAAGGGGGGAGGGGAGGTTAGGTTAGAGATATTTTAGGTAACTAAAATCTTGGCCGTTGATCTGATCTGATCAACGGCTCAGATTGGCTTGGGATTGGGTCGAGTATTTGACGGGTTTTGGGCTGGGTCGTTTATGGGTTACAGATGGGTTTGGGCCGGGTATAACTTAGGCTAGAGTTTAAATAATAAATTGGCTATTTGTTAAATACCCGTTAAAAAATTGATAGATATTAAAAAAAAAAAAGGTAATAATTGTATAAAAATAAAATTAAGTTAAAATAGGTAAAAATACAATAATTAACTAATATTAAAATGTAAGACACATAAATTCAAATTTTAAAAGGTATAAAATGCCTAATTAGGCCATATTTGCAAAATTGATTGTAATTGCAATTAAATAAGACCCAATTGGCCAATTTACGAAATAATTGGATTTTAATAAGTAAAAAGTGATTATAAATGACATACTGAACTGGAAAATATTTTGAAATTATTTCAGAGCACAATTTATGAATTATAAAAAATATATAATATTAAATAAATAGGGAAATAATTTAGATAAAAATATGGAAAAATTAGGAAAAATATTCATTATTGCAAAGAGTGATTTTGAAAGCTTATATACCAATTTAAAAATAATTTGAGGAAAATTTGGGTATCAACAGCTGCCCCTCTTTACCGGGGAAGGATGAAAGAGTTGTCGGGTAAAGATATGATGGCCAATTTTGACCGTGATGAAACTGTGGGATAGAATTTCGCCGCACCCTAGTTTCTGAGCTGCCTACATATCCCTGGTTTTACATGAATCAGGCCGTATGTAGTTCCGGAATCATCGACGAAATATACCGGTGATGTTTCACAAGAACGGACACAAGGTGCATGGTAGGGAAAAAGTAGGAAGTTCTTACGGGGGACGATGTCGGAGAACTGGAGAGGTCTGCTCCTGCCTGGTTGGCTGTTCCGGCCGGGTTACCTGCAGATAAAGAACAAGCGTATATTGTGCATAATATAAACATGATGCAAGTTCCCGTCGAACTATGAATGTTGTCTTTGGACCATTAAGATGATGTCCTTAGACCATGATATCCTGGGCCATGACTCGCTCAGAGCGGGATTCGCAGGCTATGAAATGATGTTCTCGGGCCATGAGGATGGTGCCTCTGAAGATGATGCCTTTGAATAATGATATGCAAGTTGAAGAAGATATCTGCAGGCTATGAAATGATGTTCTCGGGCCATGAGGATGGTGCCTCTGAAGATGATGCCTTTGAATAATGATATGCAAGTTGAAGAAGATATCTGCAGGCTATGAAATGATGTTCTCGGGCCATGAGGATGATGCCTTCGAATGATGACGCCTTTGGAAAAGTTGGCGATATTTCAGCACATGAAGAATGCAGTAGTATGATGTTGGAAAGACAGAGCTTAGTCTTACGATTTGCGAACAGAAAGAGGGTAGAGCTTAGTCCGAAAGAAGGCATAAATAAATAAAGTGACTGCTTTGAAAAGGTAGAAAGGAGCTTAGCGTAGTGCAATAAGTTGCGGAGAGAGGTAGCGTAGAACCGTGGAAGGCGGAATAATAACCTTATGCAATGCAGGAAATAAAATGCGAGGGGAGGTAGAGCTTAACCTCGCAAGGCAGAATAGGTAGCCTTATGCAAGAAGTAAATGCAGATGGAGGCAGAGCTTAACCTCGGAAGACGGAGAAAGAGCTTAGTCTCGGAAGGCAGAATGGTAGCCTTATGCAGATACGAATGCAAATGGAGGTAGAGCTTAACCTCGTAAGGAAAAAAGGTAGCCTTATGCAATGCGAGAAAATGCAGAGAGACAGTGCTTAGCCTTGAAAGGTAGAATGGTAGCCTTATGCAAATTCGAATGCAGGGGAGGTAGAGCTTAACCTCGGAAGGCAGAATGGTATCCTTATGCAAAGATGCAAATGCAGATGGAGGTAGATCTTAACCTCATGCAAGATGGAGACATAACTTAGTCTCGGAAGGCAGAAAGGTAGCCTTATGCAAATGTAGGTGGAGGTAGAGTTTAACCTCATGCTGATGGGGACAGAGCTTAGTCTCGGAAGGCCAAAAAGGTAGCCTTATGCAATGCAGAAAATAAAGCGATAGTAAGAGTTCTTAGCTGGTGATAAAGCTTGATGATACAATTGTTGTGAATGAAGTATCATTTGCAATGATGATAGTAGTAAGTCTTGGCATGTGCGATGAGTTCGAGAGCGTATCCTTGAGAAACATGCGTCTTGTGGGGATAATGAGATGTCTTGGGCTTTGCCGTATTTTTGCCTGCATCCAAAGAAAAATGTGAGTTCCATAAGGGGGAGGGTTAGTTCGCATCCCTGCTGGCTCAAATCGGCTTGTCTGCTTGATGATGCTAGCTTTGTTTCTACCACAGGGGTAGCGTTTCTAAGACGAGCTATTTTTAAGAAATAAATATGCATTTTTTTTATAAAAATATAACATATAATAAAAAACTAATTTTCTTTGGATGAACCGACGATCATGACGCGGTTCGAGACATTACAACCTCTCTTGCTGCGAAGATCTGAGGGTCTTCCTCAACATTTGCCCCAATTTGGTTGGTAGGCTTCTAGCTGTTACTGGTGCAGTGCTTGGTTGAACTTGCTTCGAAAATTTGAGGTCCCTCTTCAAAATTCAGCCCAAGTTTCCATTCGTGGGGGAAATTAAAATTTTATTAAAATATGACCGAACCCATAGGGCTGCCTACGTATCCCCTCTTAAAAGGGAATCAGGTCAGGCGTAGTTCAACTTACAACATTGATAGAAGCATAACAATTACACATAGTAGCGCTTGACTGCGTCTGAATTGAGTGCTCCTCCTGTTAGCATTCGGAGAACCATGTACGGGCCTTGCCAATTGGGAGAGAATTTCCCTTTCACTTTGTCTTGATGAGGAAAGATTTTCTTTAACACCAGCTTCCCCGATGTGAATCGTCTTGGTTTGACTTTCTTGTTGAAGGCTCTAGTCATTCTATTCTGATATAGCTGACCGTGACAAACATCGTTCATTCTCTTTCCGTCTATGAGGGCCAATTGCTCACAAGGGCTTCTTACCCATTCGGCGTCACTGAGCTTGGCTTCTTGTAAAATTCTCAATGATGGAATTTCAACTTCGGTACGAATGACGGCTTCTGTAACGTATACCAACATGTAAGGAGTTTCCCCGGTTGATGTGCGAGCCGTGGTGCGATACCCTAGTAAGGCGAATGACATCTTCTCATGCCACTGCTTGTGCTTCTCTATCATTTTCTCAGTATCTTCTTGATGTTCTTGTTGGCAGCCTCAACGGCTCCATTCATTTGAGGTTTGTATGCTGTAGAATTCTTGTGCTTGATCTTGAAGGTTTCACACATTACTCTCATCAAATCACTGTTGAGATTGGAACAATTATCAGTGATGATTGACTCTGGAACTCCAAATCGACAAACAATGCGGTCACGGACAAAATCGGCCACGACTTTCTTAGTAACTGCTTTGTAAGATGCTGCATCGACCCATTTGGTGAAATAGTCAATGGAAACCAGAATGAATCTATGTCTGTTGGAGGCGGCAGGCTCGATTGATCCAATAACATCCATGCCCCAAGCGGCGAACGACCAGGGTGAGCTT
This sequence comes from Nicotiana undulata, assembly GCA_005239495.1. Taxonomy (NCBI): domain Eukaryota; kingdom Viridiplantae; phylum Streptophyta; class Magnoliopsida; order Solanales; family Solanaceae; genus Nicotiana; species Nicotiana undulata. The sequence continues at coordinate 65,354 of ML252085.1, forward strand.
GTTGCATTAAGCTCGCTGGGAGGTACCTTTATCATATCCCCGTGTATTTGACATTGATGGCATTGCGGACATACTGGATGCAGTCTGTTTCCATGTGATCTAGAAATAACCATCCCGAAGTATCTTCTTTGCTAGAACAAACCCGTTCATATGAGGACCTCACGTACCAGCATGTATTTCCTCCAACAGCTTCATCGCTTCCTTTTCCTCGACGCATCTTAGTAAACCCAAATCGGGAGTCCTTCTATACTGGATTCCTCCATTGTGAAAGAAGTTATTTGATAAGCTTCGAAGAGTGCGCTTTTGAATAGTGTTTGCAAGCTCTTGGTATTCTCCCTCTGCCAAGTACTCCTTAATGTCATGAAACCAAGGCATTCCATCTGCTTCTTCTTCAATGTGGGCGCAGTAGGCTTGTTGATTGTGAATCCCCACCGTGATAGTGTCAATGAAGTTCTTATCTGGATGCTGGATCATAAATGACAAGGTGGCCAGTGCGTCGGCGAACTCATTCTGGATTCTAGGAACGTGCCGGAATTCAATCTTTGTGAACCTCCTTCTCAATTCCTGCACATGATGTAGGTACGGCAGTATCTTGGAATTCTTGGTCGCCCATTCTCCTTGGACTTGATGTATCAATAATTCGGAATCACCAATCACTAATAATTCCTGAACATTCATGTCGATGTCCAAATTGAGCCCAAGGATACAGGCCTCATATTCAGCCATCTTGTTGTTGCAAGGGAATCTGAGTTTGGCGGATACCGAGTAGTGCTGAACAGTTTCCGAAATCAATACTGCTCCAATACCAACGCCTTTGAAGTTTGCGGCCCCATCAAAGAACATCCTTCAACCGTCGTAGGATTCTGCAATATCCTCTCCTACGAATAACACTTCCTCATCGGGGAAATACGTTTTCAATAGTTTGTATTCTCCACCCACAGTATTTTCAGCAAGATGATCGGCTAATGCTTGTCCCTTGACCGCCTTTTGAGTTACGTAAATGATGTCGAGCTCACTTAACAGAATCTGCCATTTAGCCAGCTTGCCAGTGGGCATGGGCTTCTGAAAGATGTACTTGATCGCATCCATCCTTGATATGAGGTACGTTGTGTAGGCACAGAATTAATACCTCAGCTTCTGTGCGACCCAAGTCAAAGCACAACAGGTGCGCTCTAATAGAGAATAACGGGCCTCACACGGAGTGAACTTCTTGCTGAGGTAGTAAATTGCTTGTTCTTTCCTCCCTGTTTTGTCATGTTGCCCGAGAACGCAACCGAAAGCTTCATTTAATACGGCCAGGTAGAGTAATAGGGGTTTACCCGGCTCTGGGGGAACCAAGACTGGTGGTGTTGAGAGGTACTCTTTGATTATGTCGAAGGCTTTTTGAAAATCCTCAGTCCATTTGGTGGCAGCATCCTTTCTCAGCATTTTGAAAGTTTGTTCACAAATGACGGTACACTGGGATATGAACCGGTTGATATAATTGAGCCGTCCCAGGAAGCGCATAACATCCTTTTTGTTCTTTGGTGGCGGCAATCCTTGGATGGCTTTGACCTTTGATGGATCCAGTTCTATTCCTCGGCGACTGACAATGAAACCCATTAATTTCCCAGCAGGAACCCCGAGTGAACACTTTGCTGGGTTCAGTTTCAGATTGTACTTTCTTAACCTGTTGAAGAACTTCCTCAAATCCTCCCTGCGATCAGCAACTTTCTTTGATTTAATAATGACGCCGTCCACATACACCTCAATTTTTTTGTGAATCATGTCATGGAATATAGTAGTCATGGCCCTCATGTAAGTGGCCCCTGCATTCTTTAGACCGAATGGCATCATCTTGTAGCAATATACTCCCCACAACGTAATGAATGGCGTTTTCTCAGCATCTTCCTCGTCCATCCAAATCTGATGGTAACCAGCAAAATAATCTACAAAGGACTTCAGTTCGTACTTGGCACAGTTGTCAATTAAGATGTGTATGTTTGGCAAGGGGAAATCGTCTTTCGGACTGGCCTGGTTAAGATACCGGTAGTCGACGCAGACTTTGACCTTCCCATCTTTCTTTGGTACAGGCACAATGTTGGCTAACCATGTAGGATATTCGACCACTCGGAGAACCCCGGCGTTGATCTGTTTGGTGACCTCCTCTTTGATTTTCAAGCTCATATCTTGTTTGAATTACCTAAGCTTTTGCTTCACTGGTGGGCATGTTGGATTGGTTGGCAGTTTGTGGGCCACAATAGATGTACTGAAGCCAGCCATGTCGTCATATGACCAGGCGAATATGTCCTCATATTCCCTTAAGAATTCCGTATATTCCTCTTTTTTCTGACGGCGACAGATGAATGTTGATGCTTGTTTCTTTGACGGTCTCTGCGTTTCCCAGGTTCACGACCTCAGTCTCATCCAAAATAGAGTTAGGTCTGTTCTCAACGTTCTCGACTTCCTTAATAATATCCTCAGGTATATCATCCTCGTCTGACTCGGGATCCCTTTTGTTGCGTTGCCTCGCTGCAGGTCACGGTCGTCGGTTCATCAAGATAAGTAATAGTAATGCTGTGTAAAATAAAGTAATGGGGAGGAAAACAGTAACAAGTATATATAAGATTTATAAAGAAATTTGAAATGCTTTGATAAATTGAGTAATTGTTTGAACATATGAGCTCTTTCTTGCAAAAATTAAAAATGCAAAAAGGAAGAAAATTCTTTAAATAAATAAACTGTAAACAATGTTTTTTTGTTAGCCTTGCTACCCCGAGGCTTGACGGGCTTTGGTTGTCCTGACGGACCAATTGTTTAGATGTGATCCCTTGCTCATGGCTTGTATGGAAGGGCCTTCCCCTCCTCTTCAAGAATGACACAACAGTCCATATCCTCATCATCCAAAAATAGATCCTTTATTTCCGCTAGCGCTTCCGCTTCGTCTGTACCATATATGATGTCAGCTGGCTGGAAAGTCTGCTCTATGCGGGGTATTGGCTGCTCCAATGGGTAATAAGGGTCGTGCCATGGTGGCGACCAGTTCTTGAAGTCCTTCCAAGTGTACTCGTACCCTAGACCAAAAGTAGTACCGTGCATCTTGAGTGTTATTGGCTTTGTTATTCCTTGAAGATGCTTACCGAGCCCTTTACCCGGCTCGTACCCTTGCCAGTTCAATAAGCTTTCGGTCTTACTGCCCCAACACTTGTCTTTGTCAATGGCGTTAACACGATCTATGTTGTGATATATTTCTCCGCCCAACTTCCTTCTTCCATCGATGACCGAAAAGGTCTAGCGACCGTAGATATGGTTCCTACCGTCGCCATGAATGATTACCTCTTGATGATTCCATTCAAACATCACAACTTGATGTAGGGTTGATGCCATGGCCCCAGCAGCGTGGATCCAAGGTCGTCCCAATAGTAAGTTGTAGGATGCGGGCACATCTATTACTTGGAAATCTACATTGAACCAAGTTGGTCCTATCTGTAAGCATAAGTTAATTTCTCGCATGGTGGACCTTTGCGAACCGTCGAAGGCCTTTACGTTGATCTCTCCTTCCTTTATCTCATGTAGACTTTTTCCCAATCTCTTGAGTGTGACCAGCAGACAGATGTTGAGACTGGAACCCCCATCAATTAGGATCCTTGTGATGAAATGATCCTCACATTGTACGGTGATGTGTAGTGCTATATTATGCCCTAGCCCCTCGGAAGGTAGCTCATCTTCATGGAAAGTGATCTTGTGACTCTCCAGTATCTGGCCCACCATGTTGGCCATTTCCCCACTAGTGATATTGTCTGGTACGTATGCTTCATTCAGCACCCTTAGCAAAGCACTCCTGTGAGTTTCAGAGTTTTGTAACAGGGAGAGGATGGATATTTGAGGTGGTGTTTTGTTCAACTGGTAGAGTACTGAGTATTCCTTGGCTTGTATCTTTCTCCATTGATCGTCGAAACCTGTTTCAATTATAGGGGGACGGTTGTTAGCCTGCTTGCTAGACTCGGCCAAATGCTTAGGGGTATAAACTCTGCCAGTTCTTGTCATACCCTGTGCGGCGATGGCTTCTTCATACTTGCCTTTACCTTTCCTCCTTGCTTCAGCGGTATAGTCCCACGGAACGGTGACTGAGTAAAGAGGTGTCATTGTTAACATTGCCACTGGGATGGGTGTGTTCGTTCTTATTCCTATCGGAGTATATGTTATAGATGGACGGATTGCAACTTCAAGCGGTCGCACAAACTCGACTTTGATCGGTCCTGGGGCCTTTCCCTCAGCAGGTGGCCTTGACTCAAACTCAAGTGGAATGGACATGTTTACCTCAACTTCCTCAGACGGCTGCATCTGGACCACGATCGAATTAAGAGTAATCGCAGGCTTCTTCGGATCACCCTCGGCAATTAGCCCAATTGATACCTCAGGATCCCAATCATCTTCAACCTCAATCATATGGACACTGCCTTTATGGCCAGGCAGCGAATTATTGCAAACATTAGGAGCAGGGTCCTTGGCTAGAATTATCTTGTTATCTATGAGAGTTTATATCTTGTCTTTCAAAGAACGACATTTCTCGATGGTGTGTCCCTTCACGCCGGAGTGGTAAGCACAAGTTTTGTTTGGGTTGACCCATTGAGATGGGTTCTCACAGATGACAGCGGGGATGGGGGTGACATAACCGACGACTTTAAGCTTTTCATATAATTGGTCAATGGGTTCAGCTATGGCAGTATACTGTTTGTTGGACGACGGTCGAAGTTTGGGCGAGGTCTCGGGAAGTTTTGGCGATTAGGTGGTGATTAATAGTGAGAAGGTTGAGAATTGTACGCATTATAGACGGGAGCTGGTTGTGAGTATCTGGGCGAGGTCGGCTGATATGTGGATGGGAGAGTTTGGTAGGTGGGTGAGGGTGTCTGGTATTGAGGTGAAGGTTCTTGGTAACTTGGAGCTGGTTGGTAAGTGAAGGAAGGTGCGGGGTATACTTGGTATTTGGGAGGGGATTGGGCTTGATGTGCCACCATCACGACTCCTACATCCCTTTTCTTGGACACACCACCGGATTGCAGAGCTTTATTGGTAGCCTGTAAGGCTTCAAAGTTAGTAACCATACCGTTTTTGATGCCTTCCTTGATTCGATCTCCCAACTAGATGATATCAGAAAACTTGTGCCCCTCGACCATCATCAACCACTCAGAGTACTGAGGATCCTGAGCACGCAAAAATAATTTCTTCATTTGTTCTTCTTCCAAGGCTGGCCTGACCTTGGCAGCCTCTGACCTCCAACGAGTAGCATACTCTCAAAAAGTCTCAGTTGGTTTCTTCTTCAAGTTCTGGATGTTGAACACATCCGGTGCATTCTCCGTATTGAATCTGAATCTATCCATGAAGTCCGCAACCATATTCACCCAATTGATCCATTTCTTTTGATCCTGATTGATGTACCAGGATAGTGCATCACCTTTCAAACTCCTCATGATGAGTTTCATGCAGATCCTTTCATCTTTTCCTACACCGACAAATTTTTCGCAGTAAGTCCTCGGATGGACTCTCGGGTCACCAGTACCATCAAACATCTCGAACTTAGGAGGTTTGTACCCCTCGGGAAATTCAACATCGGGCTGTATGCAAAGATCCTCATATTCAATCCCTCAACTCCTTTAACTCCTTCAATGCCCTGAACTCGGTTGGTCAATTTCTTGAGTTCCTCGGCCAAATTCCTGATGAGCTTGTCCTTCTTGTCGGACTCATAGGTATGCGATGTGGAATGAGCTACGGTTTCCACATAGATGGGGTTGTCATAAGCCTGGAGGTGGTCTCTCGTCTGATCCTGGAGTGGCAGAGTATTGTAGTGACATGTGTTGTGTGGTGCTAGTGGAACGGGATCTTTGGGGTGATTGGGTTGTTTTGGGACGTTTTGGGGTAAAGTGGGGTTCAGAGTATTTGGGAAGTGAATGTATGGAACGTTGAGGGANGGCATGTTCATCACTGTTGTTTTTTCTAGTACCGCTTGCATCTGCCATCTTAGTTTTACCCTTGCTTTTTCCTTTGGGAGGACTGTTAGGAGGAGTAGGAATAGGGCCCTTTGATCTGGTGCAATAAGCTGTTGATGGCTGAGTGCACGAACTAACCTTTGGGGAAGGGGAATAACTAACAAAAAAAAGGCAGTGAAGTTAGTGAAGATTATAAAGAATATTGTGGTCATTTAAACACGTAGTGCGAAAATATAAAACGCATCCTAAGTTGGGGAACCTCTTCACGCCTAAGGTAGGACTAACGACAAATTAATTTGGAGAACTTAAATACTAAATGCCTCATTTTATTGATAATAAAATAGACAAATCCAACTTGACTCTAAAAATACGAAAATGTAAAATGTCACTAAGGGCCAATGGCCTTTACATCAAAAACAATGTAAAGACAAATCCTATCTATTTGGTCTCAGAAGGACCTTCCCCAGACTCGGCACCTCTACTTGCCTTAATCAACATTCCCATCTCGCGGAGTCCCAGCAGTAAGTAGGTCTTGGCTAGAATTCCTACTTCAGTTCCCTCGGTCTTTTGACAGGCCTCGATCCTCGTAAGGAACTTTTCCTCCAAGTCAACTATACCTCGTTCCAAGTGTGCTAGCCTCTGGGTTGAAGTGATGGCCATGTCCTTCCATTCCTCGATCGGCTTTTTGTTGGCTACGTGGATTTTGTGATGATCTTCTTCACAGTAACAGAGCCTTTTGCGAATCTGGTTGAGTCTAGTTGTTGCCTCGGATTTCTCATCTATGACCCTATGTCCTCGAGCGAACCCTGGCTCAATACTTCCTCCCCATTTATCTTCCAACAATCCCAGATAGTAAGGAGAGCAAACCAGCGTGATACCTGTCAGGCTTGATAGTATCCTTCTCCAACCGGATCCTGCAGTGCCACAATTGCTGAGCTTGACATTTGTGAAGGCTATCGTCGTCTTGGAAGTACGCCCTGAGATGACTCATTTTCTCGACCCTTGGGATGACTTTCTTCCTCCCCGCCTGCCTCATGACACGAATCGGGATGTAAGGGTATGTCCCTCTAAGACCAATCAATATCAGGAACGGGGTGTCTCTAGTCCGAATGATGAATTTGTTGGTCGGGAACCATTCGAACATCCATAGGATTTAATCCTCGGTCAGCTTTTCCAACAACTCGACCCATCCATTAGCATTTTATGGCTGTGCAAACATGTCGGGGATATAGTTCATACGCTTTGGATGATGGAAAGCAATATGATCATCCCAAACCCTCCTATGTATGTCTTGACGGTAGTCACCCCTTTGCAATTGCTCGGTTAGCCAAAGCTGAAATAGCAGGTTGCAACCCTCAAAATGTTTCGCTCCTTGTTGAGAGTTCTCCAAAGCTCGGTATATATCAGCAACAATCATAGGTACGATGCTGAAATCCTGCCCGTTGATCCCTTCAATCAGAGTCTTGGTAACCATATCCAATCTGGTGTGGATTCTCCCCTTCTTTTTCGGGAAGACCATCAATCCCAAAAAACAGAATATGAAGACGAATACACGGCGGTGAATGTGTCCTAGAGAGGTTAGGGTGAACTCTTCCTGATATGTGCGGTAAGACTTAATGCGGTCATACCTCTCGTACAAATAGTCAAAATGATGTACGAGTCTTCCAAGCAGACTAAATCCGGATTCCCATCATTTTGAGAAAACCCCGGCCTGTTTGGTTTTCAAGAATCAATAACCCTTGAGACTCCCAAAGAAAAGCAGCTAAACCCCCTATCTTCTCTAGCAGCGGTGTCATCTCATTGTTCCCAAATCGAATAACCGACTGATCACAACCTCAGAATAAGGTGGCAGCATGTATCATCATGTTATTAGGCTGTATGTCCATAAGAGAGAGCAAGTTGCCCAGGTGTTTTCTGACTGCTATTTTGTCGCTTGAATGCATGTCTTCCCACCAATTTAGAAGTTTTGGGTGGATGTTGGTGACCATGCCAAATCTGGGGACCTCGTGTCTCATTTCTACAATATCAAGGGGGAAGGCACGGAACCGTCGACTGCACCGCTGATCGACTAGTTTTACCGCAAATACGCCTTTCCGAATTTAGGGGTGATAGTTTTACTGCAACCACTCATTGTAAGAGTTGCTATAGGATTTGTTTGGCACGAGTGGAATATGAACGGGAGCATGATATGTAGTAATAAGCATTAAAACAGATAAGCCAGTATTTTCACGTTGAGGAAAACAGTAAAGAAAGGAAATACAACAGTTATAATGGAAAGCGGTTACAAAGAAGACATGAAGATATGTTAGTTACGTTAAGGTGAAATAAATACCTGTAAAAATAAACAATTAATGGCATATAACGGGGAATAGGAAAAGGCATAAGCATTTAAATGCAAATTAAATGTCCAAATTTACGAAGCAAATTGTAATGGTATAAGCCTAGGGAAGATCCCCCGCAGAGTTGCCATGTTGTCGCGCCCCTTTTTTTATCGCACGCGTCAGGTATGGAGAGATCGGGTTTATGACACTTGGACAACTCCTTAAAAGAAAGGGTTTAAGGAAGAGTCGCTACCTAACGATTTTTACGGTGCATTAGGGCACCTAGAGTTGATAACTCATGAACTAGTTCGCGTTACCAGAGATTAGGTAAGGGCTTGAAATTATCCCAAGGGGAAGGTGTTAGGCACCCCTCAAGATCCACAACTGTGGGTCCCAGCCAATAAGTTTTGTGAATTTGGACGGTGAGCAAGTAACAAGTAAGGTTCATATAAGAGGGGATTTAAAACAAGTAAGAAAATCTTTAAAGGTTTTGGAATAACATTAGAATAAACATTTTGAAAAGAATTGTCCTAGGTTTAAAGTAATATGGATCACTTCAATGCAATACCCGATATGGCACACCTCGAAGAGGCGGCTACACGTGGTATTAGCGCACCGGTCATCATATCCGTATTCTACCCTTCCCGCCCCGTAAAGGTTGTAAAACATGCGTGTGTTGGTCACGAATGCTTATTGCGTGCCATTACCCGTCCCATCCTATAAGTCCTGGAGGGTGTTTAGGACTACTAATCCTACAAGACAGGAACTAGGTTGAACCCTTAAGTTTAAAAGGATAAAATACTATGCGACATACAAAACAAGTAGGACTGCACATAAAAGGGAACATATAAAGAATAAGAAAGGCTCACAAGTCCCTCCACACATAAACATGTAAGTAGCACGTCTCAAACACGATTAAAGTCTCAGGACAGGAGTTCGAAATAAAATAGGTAATAATTGTATAAAAATAAAATAAAGTTAAAATAGGTAAAATTACTATAATTAACTAATATTAAAATGTAAGACACATAAATTCAAATTTTAAAAGGTATAAAATGCATAATTAGGCCATATTTGCAAAAGTGATTGTAATTGCAATTAAATAAGACCCAATTGGCCAATTTACGAAATGGATAGATTTTAATAAGTAAAAAGTGATTTAAATGACATACTGAACTGGGAAATATTTTGAAATTATTTTAGAGCACAATTTATGAATTATAAAAAATATACAATATTAAATAAATAGGGAAATAACTTAGATAAAAATATGAAAAAATTAGGAAAAACACTCATTATTGCAAAGAGTGATTTTGAAAGCTTATATACCAATTTGAAAATAATTTGAGGAAAAATTGGGTATCAACACCAACTCAAAGCATCTGCTACTACATTCGCCTTGCCCGGATGATAGAATGGTGATGTCGTAATCCTTTAGTAACTCAAGCCACATGCGCTGCCTCAAATTAAGATCCCTCTGTTTGAACAAGTGCTGCAAGCTGCGGTGGTCCGTATACACCTCACAAGACACCCCATATAAGTAATTCCTCCAAATCTTAAGAGCATGAACAATCGCCGCCAACTCCAAATCGTGCATAGGGTAATTCTTCTCATGAACCTTCAGCTGGCGCGAAGCATAAGCAATAACTCTCCCTTCCTGTATTAATACACACCACAAGCCAACGCGTGAAGCGTCGCAATACACCGTATACATCCCCGAAATGGAAGGCAATACTAGAACTGGTGCCGAAGTCAATGCAGTCTTAAGCTTCTAAAAGCTCGCCTCACACTCATCAGACCACCGAAATGGAGCATTTTTCCGAGTCAATCTAGTCAATGGGGCTGCAATGGATGAAAAGCCCACCACAAATCGCCGGTAGTAGCCTGCTAGACCCAAGAAACTCCTGATCTCTATCGTTGAAGTAGGACGTGACCAACTCTGAACTGCCTAAATCTTCTTAGGATCGACCTTGATACCCTTTTCGGATACCTCATGTCCCAAGATTGCCACAGAATCTAACCAAAACTCACACTTGGAGAACTTAGCATATAGCTTCTGTCCTCGCAAGGTCTGGAGCACAACTCTCAAATGTTGCTCGTGCTCTTCCAGGCTACGTGAGTAAATCAAATGACATCAATGAAGATGATGAAAAAGGAATCAATATACGGCCTGAACACCTTGTTCTTCAAATCCATAAAAGTTGCCGGGGCATTAGTCAAGCCAAAGGACATCACCAAGAACTCATAATTGCCATATCTCGTACAAAAATCAGTCTTCGGAACATCCGAAGCCCGAATCTTCAGGTGATGATACCCCGATCTCAAGTCAATTTTAGAAAATACCCTGGCACCCTATAACTGGTCAAATAAATCATCAATGTCCGACAATGGATACTTGTTCTTAATAGTTACCTTGTTCAACTGGTGGTAATCAATGCACATCCGCATAGACCCATATTTCTTCTTTACAAATAGAATTGGAGCACCCCACGGCGATACACTTGGCCTAATAAACCCCTTAGCCAACAACTCCTCAAGCTTCTCCTTCAACTCCTTTGGATCCATACGGTACGGGGAAATAGAAATAGGCTGAGTGCCTGGAGCTACATCAATACAAAAATTGATATTTTGATCCCTAGGCATGCTCGGAAGGTCTGAAGGAAAGACATCCGCAAACTCTCAAACAACTGGCACTGAATCAATCTTTGGAAACTCGGCGGTGGTGTCCCGCACATAAGCAAGATATGCCAAACAACCCTTCTAGAACATATGTCGAGCCTTTAGGAAGTAAATAACTCTACTGGCTACACTAACTGAGGAACCTCTCCATTCCAACCTAGGCAACTCGGGCATGGCCAAAGTAACCGTCTTGGCATGGAATTCCAAGATGGCATGATGAGGAGATAGCCAATCCATGCCCAGGATGATCTCAAAATCAACCATGTCGAGCAATAGAAGGTCCGTTCTAGTCTCTAACCCACAAAAGGTGACCACACAAGACCGATAGACCCGGTCTACCAAAACAGAATCGCCCACAGGAGTCGACACATATATAAGAGAATCCAAGGACTCACAGGGGACATCCAGAAAATAAGCAAATAAGGCTGACACATATGAATAAGTAGATCCCGGATCAAATAGCACTGATGCCTCCCTACCATATACTGAAATAGTACCTGTGATCACGGCGTCTGAGGCCACTACATCTGCTCGGGCCAGAATAACATAGAATCTGGCTGGAGTACCTGAAGACTGACCTCCGCTGAACTGAATAGGAGAAAACAGAGCTCCCCCTAACTGGCCTACACCTCTAGGACGACCTCTACCAGCTTGTCCTCCACCTCTGGGTGGACGGAGCGCCGGTGCTGAGTTTGTAGGCTGATAACTCTGCTGAACAGCCTTGCCCTGAAGTCTGGGACAAGTCCTCCTCACATGGCCTGAATCCCCACACTCATAGCATCTCATTGGAGGCATGGCCTGCTGCCCTGAAGAAGAAGAACCCTGAATAGTTGGGGGACGGTGAGAAACCTCTAGCATGGCACTGAAGTAGGGACTAGGAGAACCCTGATGACCTGAATACCCGCCGGAGGAACCCTGGATGGCTGGTGAGCAAGAACTCTCCGGCATGGCACTGAAATAAGGCCTCACTGGAGCACCACGGGGAGGTGGTGGACTCGTTGGATATGGAGGCATGCTAGGCTGGCCTCTAATGAACTAACCCCTGCCCCTGCCCAAAGAGCCTCGAAAATCTCAAGAAAATCTAACTCTCTTATCCGGCTGACCCTGCTCCCTGCCCCTCGATCGGTAACCCTCAATCGGGCGAGCTATCTCGACCACAAGCTGATAAAGAGTACCCATCTCCACCTCTCGGGTCATGTTGGCCCTAATACCTGAGTGCAACACAGCTACAAATCTCTGCACTCTCTCAGCCTCTGTAGGTAGAATCATGAGGGCATGACGGGACAACTATGAAAACCTGGCCTCGTAATGTGTCACTGTCATCTGCCCCTGCTCCAGCTGCTCAAACTGATACTGCAGATCTTCCCTCCCGGAGGGCGGAATATACCTGTCAAGGAATAGGTGAGTGAATTTCTCCCATGTGAGACGAAGGGAACATGCTGGCCTACCCAGGATAAATTACTACCACCATCTGCGAGCCCTGCCCTCTAGCTGAAAAGTAGTGAAATCAACTCCGTGGGACTCCAAGATCCTCATGTTATATAGCATGTCCCTGCACCTATCAATCAAATCCTGGGCATCCTCGCCCTTCTCACCCTCGAAGACAGGAGGGTGCAACCAAGTCCATCTATGAAGTAACTTCTACGGATCGCCGTCCGCGGCTGGTCTAAGCTCCTATGCTACTGCTGGCTGTGCTCCACCTGTGGGCAGAGTACCCGAAGTCTGATATACAGCCGCTGCATGACCTGAGGCATGGGTGGTAGGGGTCTGAACTCCCCCTCCCTCCTGAGATGTAGCAGGATCCGCTGGAAATAAACCAGCCTAAGTCATAGTATCCATGAACCACATCATACGGCCCATGACCTCCTGGAAGCCTGGTGCAGTCATAAAATCCATCAGAGCTGGATCTGCTGGGGGAACCTCACCCTGCTCCTCAGGGATAGGATCCTCTGGGGGTGCTAATGGAGTAACTCTGGGGCGCCCCTGTCCCCTACCTCGGGACGGTGCCCTCCCCCGGCCTCTGCCACGGCCTGGGACTACGGAGGTAGCGGCATCTCCCGGTCCTGAAATATCGGCTGCACGAGTCCTCACTATCTGTGAGAGAGTACAAGAATGAGATTTAGTCAGACCATCGACTGCACGATAGAATAAGAATAAAGAGAGATTTTCCTAACACCCTGTAGCCTCCCGAAGATAAATACAGACGTCTCTGTATCGATCCGCAAGACTCTCCTAGGTTTGCTTGTGACATGTGAGACCTACGTGAACCTAGCGCTCTGATACCATGTTGTCACGACTCAAATTCCTACTCAGGTCGTGATGGCGCCCAACACCAAAGTAAGGCAAGCCAACACTAGTTACTAACAAAATTACTTAAACAAATGGGATGTTCAAACACTTACCCAGTTTTTAAATTTAAGGAGTCCTTTACTAAAAGTGAGGAAATGAAGCAAGTTGATCTAAAATAACCCAAAATCATTTGCCATCATAAATAGAATTAGCAAAATACTTGAGAATCAACTACGGGTGCCAAGACCTAGTGTTACAAGCCCACAGGCGACTAGTGGAATATACAAATAGACAAAATATAGGTACAATTTTCTGAAAGGGGGTAGACAGAAATATCCCAAAAATAATAGAAGCTCCACAGTGCCGCTGCAGAACGCCAGGAAGAGCAGCTCACCGTGTAGTCAAATCCCGGTAGTACTCTCAGCGACGAGCACCCGAATGGTGACCAGGTTCAACAACCTCAGAACCTGTACAATTAAGTACAAAAGTGTAGCATGAGTACATATAAACAAATATGTACCCAGTGAGTATCCCGTCTAAACTCGAAGAAGTAGTGAAGAGAGGTAAACGTGTTACTCACTAGGGTCGTCATCAATAATATGATTTAATGAACCTAAACAGTAATAACATTTATGGAAAGCAGGTAGACATGAAGCATCAATATTTAAAGATAACGGTCTCCCTGCAAGGGCCAAGTAACAATATTTAAAAAAAATCACAAGTTTCTTTCTCACAGAACAATTTAATTGGTAAGAATAATAATAAGACTCCCAATCAAGCACATAGCATATAATATGTCGAGGCGTACGGCCGAAGCGACGCAAAAATTTAAATGTGCACGGCCAAGGGTCGAGCAGCACGAACCATAGATGCATCTATTACCCCGCTCGCGAATCGATCATGTGACGCGGTTGACATAACTATAAGGCTACCCCGCTCACGTATTATACATGCGACAGGGGTGCTCGTAGACATAAACAGAATTATCAGGAAATTCAAGAATTTATCATGGATTATTCTTAAATTTAGGGATTTAAACAATTAAACTTACACATAGCTTCCGAAATTCTCATGTTAATTTCAAGGGTAATAAGCAACAAGGAACACAAGTAAGGATACAGGTAATGCACATAGAGGCATGCTTGTGAAGTCCTTAATTCTACCGGACACAATAGAGTAGTAGATACGCACGGACTCTCGTCACCTTGCGCGTACGTAGCCCTCGCAAATAAGGACAAACTCAATCGTTTACATTTACATATGGGGACAATTCCCTCTTACAAGGTTGTAAAGGAGACTCACCTAGCGTAGACTCAACTTGCCGGTCAAGAACACGCTCGAAACTCAAAATCTTACACCCGAGGACTCGAAACTAGTCAAATGATATATAAATATGTCAATGCATGCTCAAGGTATGGAAATTCTCCTACTTATTTAGTAAATTCACTATTCTTGAAGAAATCCCAAAATACACCCCCGGGCCCACATGCTCAGATTTCGGAAGTTTTTGAAGATAACACTCATCCATAGCCTAAGGGTCATTAATATATAATTTTTGTATGATTTCATGGTAGAAAAGTGGTAAAATTCCCTAAAGTTCATACATCCTAGGTCTTCACTCTAACCTCTTTAATTTCCACTAATTAGATGTTAATCTACCTAAGTTTTGGTGTAATAATCTAACATTTAAATAGAATTTACTTACCTCTTAATAGCTAGGTGGTGGAGAGTTCTTCCCAAGCTCTCAAGTCTTCAATGGAGGTGTAAAATCAAAAGAATGAAGGAAATCCCGTGTTTAAGTGAAAATACACTGCCTGGCCTACCGAGGTTCCGCACTTGCGGTCTCGCGCCTGCGAGCTGTGGCTAGCACCTGCGGAGTTGGACATCGCACCTGCGGTTCCGCTCTTGTGGAATTAAATCCGCACCTGCGGCATTCCCTCACCTGTGAGGCTGGGACCGCAAGAGCGGTTCGCACCTGCGGCTGTGCAACCGCACCTACGGTCACACCAGATCAGGTGCACCAGCTGCAATTTCAGCTGGTTTTGGGCCTCGTATGGTGTTCGGGAGGCACCTGGGCCCACCCGAGCCCCTGTCCAATTATACGAGGAAGTCCTAAATCATAATACGGACTTGCTCGAGCCTTCAGAACACCCGAAACAATGCTACATCTCAAATTCACTCCTCAAAATCCCTAGGATCAAACTTAAGAATTTCTAAGTTCTTGAATTCGGTTCCAATGCGAACCGACCTATACAACTCGAAATGACACCAATATTTGCAGGCAAGTCATGAATGACATATCAAAAATATTCCCGGTCTCGGAATTCCGTTCGGACCTCGATAACATAAAATCACGTTCCAAACCAAATTTCAAACTTAAGGAAACTATATTACGCTATTTGGCGTTGAAAAATGCTCCAGGGTCATCCAAAATGCATTACGGACATACGTACAAGTTCGAAATCATCATACGAAGCTACTGGAATTGTTAAAACTCGATTCCGGGGTAATTTACTCAAAATGTTGATCGAAGTCAAACTTAGCTTTAAAAGCCAACCTTAAGGAACAAAGTGTTCCTATACTATTCTAAACACTTCCAAATCCCGAACCACCCGTCCCCACAAGTCACAAATCATGATAAGTTGTTACGCTAAGTCTTATTTAGGGGAACGAGTTTCAAATACGCAAAACGACCGGTCGGGTCGTTACACAAGAAAAATAACAGACGATGAAATTTTGATTTCATTTCATTGAATTTGAACATAAAAGGGTTTACATCGAAGTAAAAGGGCAATAAACTAAAAACACTTGAGTTACACCCTGAAATAACTCATAGTGCAAAAAAGATGGAAAAACTAAACTACCGGGACTCCCGCCTGACGGGGAATGAAGTAGCCTTCCAGTTCTGCAACTTGGCGTTTGGGCCCATGTATTTCACTTCTGCGGTGCTTGATCCTTCTCTTAGCTAAACCATGTTAGTTTCAAACAACATCTACTTCATGGAATCACAGATTGTTAAATTTCTTCGGCCTTAAAGGCCTCCTCTTCTTCTTCAATATATTGTGATTCGATGAATGTTTCACTATTGTGGGGGACTGGCTGAGGCAAGTCCTAACAATCTTTCTTTCGTGTGTTAGCCCATTTCACATCGACTTCTGTAGCCTGGAAACCTATGCCGAAGAAATTTTTATTGGCGGGTAGAGAGATGGGTTCGACAATGCTTTGTAGGGATACCCCAAGCCCCTTCTCGGATTTAAACCCGTGTCTAAGCATGTCGGTAGCAATCATGATTGGCGCATTAGATAAACAAGGCTGTGGGAAGGGAGCACCTTCCTCATACTGATCAGCAGATACGATTTCAAAGGCTTGGTACACAACATGTTCGCTTCACTCTCTAGCCTCGAGGCAGGGGATGGAGGGGTCCCTGTATATGGATTGTTCGTCCTCTCCATGGACAACAATCTCCTGATTTTCATGTACAAATTTGACCATTTGGTGGAGAGTAGATGGAACTACCCCAGCAGCGTGAATCTAAGGCCTCCCTAGCAAAGAGTTATAGGAAGTATCCATATCCAAGGTTTTGAAAGTTACCGTGAAATCCACAGGGCCAATTGTCATGATTATTTCAATTTCACCAATAGTGTCCCTTTTGATACCGTCAAAGGCGCGGACACAAACGTTGTTTGGCCTGATTCTCTCAATACCAATTCCCATTCCTTGTAGTGTTGACAAAGGGCAAATATCTACCCCAGATCCTCCGTCGAGCAAGAATCTTTTCACGTAGTAGCCCTCACTTTTAACCGTCAAGTGCAAGGCTTTGTTGTGAGCGGCTCCCTCGGGAGGTAGATCGTCCTGGCTGAAAGAAATTTTTCTTACTTCGAAGAAGCGCTCGACCATCCTCTCCAATTGCTCGACTGAGGTTTCAGCTGGTACATATGCTTCATTCAGCGTCTTGAGGAGTATCTTTTGATGCTTGTTTGAACCAGTCAATAGAGACAAAAGCGACACCTGATCATGTGTTTTCCTGAGTTCTTCAAGTGTAGCGTATTCGGGCATTTTCATTTTCTTGAAGAATTCCTCAGCTTCTTCAATAGTGATAGATTTTTTAAGAGGGAAGCGCTTGTGCTTGTTCTTAGCTAGCTCTTTCAGATTGAGGTATCCTTCAGAGGAGTTTTCTTCAATTGCTTCTCCTTTGATCTCTTTTCCTTTGTATGTTACTATCGTCTTATTGTACTTCCAAGGGACGACAGTGGTATCCTTTACGGGAGTTTGCGATGCACGGCTAATAACCACGAGATTATTCAGCCTTGGTGAAATTATTTTCCCCCGCGCCACATACGTCTCCCCTTTGGTATACATATCTTCGGGACGTTCATCATTGCTCTGTTGAATTGCAACCTTCTAGGAGGACTTAACACGCATTGTTCCTTCCTGGGTGCCCTGGGGATGTAAATAACAACGTCTTTAGAGGGTCCCATCTTTATCTTGGCTTCAGCCTCCCCCGTGGCTTGAGGGACGAGGCTACTCTTATCCATCTCCTTGACTGGCTTGGGTGCCGCCTTGGGCGTTTTCTCCACATCTGCGATGGCGATGATAGCTTTCAAAGCTGGACCAAATCTTGGTCCTCGCAAATCATGCCCATTTCTCTTGTTCTATAAGGTTCTCCACGGTTCATTTGAGGGTCCAGGAATCCTCTGTGTCATGCCCCTCTACTCCAGAGTGGTAGGCACCGCTGGTACCCCGTCTATATGATGGCGATTGTGGATTTTTCCCATTCGGAGGTATGGGCTGCAGAAGCCCCATCTGGACTAACTTTGGGAAAAGGCTCGAATATGGCTTGCAGATAGGAGTGAAGTTAAGTCTCCTCGGTGGTTCACGGGGGTAGGCATTGTACGGATATTTGTTTTGAGGAGGGCGTGGATTATATGGAGCTGAGGGAAGATGGTTATTTCTTGGGGGTGGTGCTCGGTTCTGGTTGTATTGTTCTTGCAGCCTGAGATGAGGTTGAGCGTTAATCACCACATAGGGAAAGGGGGACGTAGTATAAGATGCGTCTTGGTGAGGATAGTAGTGTTGGGAAGTTTTGGAAAATAGACTTAGGTATTGCCAAGAATTCCTGACATCGGAAGCCATCATGTCCCCTTCTTCTTTCTTCTTTCTGTTGGCTGCACTCCCGGATCCATTTTGGATGGCCTAGGAGGTTGCTCTTATGGCAGATTTTCTTAGGATACAACCGGTATTTAGACCATTCTCAACCATTTCTCAAATTTTTATTGCTTTCGCAAATGGTTTGCCCATAGGACATCATATTTTGGAAGTAATCAGCTTCCTGTGCTTGTAGGAAGACACTGACCATTTCGACCTCATCCATCAGAGGTTTGACCCTGGAAGCCAGCTCGCGCCACTTCATAGCGTACTCTCTGAAAATTTCTGAAGACTTCTTTTTGAGATTGGATAGAAAATTCCTATCAGGAGCGATATCCACGTTGTATTGGAATTGTCGAACAAAGTCCTGTGCCAAGTCATCCTATATGTGCCAGTGGGATATATCCTGATCCATGTACCATTCTAATGCAATCCCTGTCAAGCTTTCCCCAAAATATGCCATGAGAAGTTCCTCTTTCCCACCTTCTCCCCGGAGCTGGTTGCAATACCTTTTCAGATGAGCTATGGGGTCCCCATGTCCATCATATTTCTCAAACTTAGGGATTTTAAACCCGAGAGGCAAGTGGACATGTGGGAACATGCACAAATCAGCATAGGAAACACTTTTCTGCCCACTCAGTCCTTGTATATTCTTTAGGCTTTAATCAATATTCTTCATTTTTCGAGCCATTTCTTCGTGCTCGGGGCTTTTCTTATCTTGTCCTAAAGTGACTTCATATGAAGGTTGTTGGGGGTATGAATTGGGAGTGACATGAGTGGTGCCCAGAAATGACGGTGTTTGGAATGTAAACGTCGGTGGCTCAAAGCTTGGTCCAGAAACAGTTGGTGGAGCCGTGGCGGAGCTCGGTGGTGCAGTGAAGATGTTGGAAGATACACCAGAAAACAGGGCCTGGGGGCAAACCTCAGAAGGCCTTCCGGCAAAGTGAGCCGACATAGTTGGGTATCCAAGTGGCGTGGTTGGGTAACCTATAGGGATGTTGGAGGTCCCGCTTGTCCTGGGGATTATCTCTGGGAAACCCGAGATGGAACTGAGCGGTTCCCTACTATTGGACCATGCTTCCCACATTTCCAGTATGCGGCAACGCATAATCCTATTCTCTTCAGCTGTGGCTGACTCAGATATTGGGATGACTGGATTCGGGTCCTCCACGGAAGAGTTGACGATTGACAAGTGACTTTCGGATGTCATTTCTATGCTCCCTTTTGATCTAGTGAAGTAAGGATATGAAGCCAGGTTAGCGCAAAACCAACCACCTAAGAAAAACACCTTTAAGAGTTAACCATAGAAACGTTAGGTTGAAGCATTTATCACATAGGAAATCCGCACGTTTGGGGTATGCAATGCACCTAGGCAATTAAATGCTTTATATATGTTTTGCAATAGTTGTGTGTTTCATCCCGACTTCATTTCTTGGATTTGAACTTTCCCCTTTTCTTTGTCATTTTATCACTCTTTTCTTTCTTTTGTTATTAGTTTCTGCTCTTTTATTCTTTACTCGGTTTCCTTTCTTAAGGTTATGATCGAATTCTATGTGGATTTCCTACGTATCACGGCGCCGCATGAATCAAATCATCTCGTAGTTCAAGAAAGGAAATAAACAGTTTTTCGAGACTTTCATTCATTAGATAAAATACTTTCAACTTCATAAGAAACTTCAGTTCATTTTGTTTTTGAAATTTTAAAACTACAAATGACTCAAGACATGCTTTCTTGGAAATGTAAAAACTACAGTGGACTTAGATAGGATTATAGTAGGAAAATAAAATACAGACCAGAAAAATAACAAAAATACATCAGTGCTTCCATTGCTTCAGGGACCCATGGGGCATCTTTCGGCCTTGCCACGGGCCTGCGTGCTATATCTTGCTGGAGGCGATAGAGGTCGTCCATTATCTTGTGGACGAAGATCATAACCGCTGAGAAAAAGGTGGTCCGAATCATATCTTCGCATTCCTGGAATTTGGTGACAATGTAATCAGCTATCTCCCAGACCCTTTTCCTAATGATACCTTTTTCCTGAAGTAAACGCTCGATCTGCTGAGATATTGCCTCTAAAGCCTTGGCATCTTTGAGACTCTGCTCTTGCCTTTCGAACTGAGCCATCATGGCGTAGCACTAATCTCTCTCCGCCTTGAACCTTTTTTCTTGTTTGGCCATTTCATTTTCAAAGGTGGCCATCCTTTCTTTTAAGCCGAGCACTTCTTGGTCATGCTTTCTCTTCAATTTTTGCACGAATTCTGCCCTTTCTTCTACATTCTTTGCCAACTTTGCTCGAACTCGAGTCAAATGTTCTTCGGCTTTGTCAAGATCATCACAATAGCTACACAACTTTTGCCTGAGACTGGTGACAAGTCTTTCGTCAGCTCTACTTCCTTCGGGGTTTTCAATGGCTATCCTCATTTTCTGGATCTGAGCCCGGAGGGCTTTATTTTCTTTGTTCAGTATGTTTCTTTCCCCTTCAGCTGCAGCAGTTTGTAAAGTGTTTTCAAATTTGAGCTCTCTGATATGGGCCTCCAGTTTACTTATTGTAGCCCGATAGTTGTTTTCCTTTTCTAGCCAACCCAGTGTTCTTGTGTCTGATCAGTGAAATGTTGCACATGAGGTCTTTTCGCAAGTCGTTCTGTCTTCAGGTGTTCTCTGCCTCTTCTAACATACAAAGGAAACATAGGCTGGCTCTAACTCCCCTTTGGATAAGTTTCTTATCTGAGTCTGAGGTTCTAAAAATCTGCACTGGTTCTAGATCTGGCTGACCCTGTCTTCTGGAAATGCAGCTCTCGGACACAACTCAATGGATTGTTGGCTTAAGTCCTCATCATGTGGAATACCCTGTTGTCTTCCCAACTACCGTAAGGCCCGATGTGGGGCATATGGCTCAATGCTCTACATACCCATTAACAAAAGATAGCACACCTCAGCAGATATATTAATAACCTCGCAGACAAGGAGCCATCCGAAGGTCCACTCGATTCTGTCGGAAGTCAATGAACTCAAATGTGAGTGCCAGGCCTCTGTGCCCTCGGGAAATTTGTGGCCCTCTCCTCGAGTATTGGACAAATTACACACCTATAGGCAGTATTTCTACCTGTTTGTGCAAATATGAATAAACCCATTTTCCCAATTTTACTAACACACCAATTGTTATCATAGAATTATTACAGGCTCAATGAATGAAATAAATTACAAAGTTACAAAATAACTATAGCGGGCCTAAGACAGGCCCAAAGTATACCCAACCCAGCCAGACCTTCAGTTTTGTATCCATAAAGGTTTCACCACAACCCAGAAGTAATATCCAATCAAACCCAAAAAATAATCTTCATTTACACAAAATAGTCAAAACCCAATATCCATAGCTGATCAACATCAATTTACACAAACAAATTGGTTTATTCAGTAGGTAAAAAAGGGCAGAATTGAGAAATTAGGACAAAGTGGAAAAACACTTATACCCTATTGTGTAAGAGTTTTCATAAGGGTCTCATAATGGACCCCGAGCAGTGCTCACACTACAGAGGTTGATAGAGAAGATTTAGGGGGGCTTTTGCTTTCAGCCCGCCAAGGATTAGGGACTCAGGAAACAACCAATAAAATAGTAATAAGGTAACAGGTTTAGAAAAGCATTTGTAAACACCATAAGATAATCACATAATGAACATGAACTCAAGTGGCAAGCTAATACATTGGGGCAGGGTAACATATGATGAGAAACAAGGAGCCAGGTGTTGCAAAGTTAACAGGCAAGAGCACTAGACTAGTAAAACCAAAACATGTAACCAGTTAGAACTTAAAGGATCAGATTATACCAAACTCAAGGATTAACAGTATAATACAAACATGATCATATATCATAGAGTGCATAAGTCAAGGAAGATTAGTTTAAAGGATAACAGGTTGTTAGAGGTACGTAATTGGATATGGCAAGAACATATAAAGTTACAATCATAGTCATGGGAGCACACTATACATTTTGAGTGAACGTCTTAAACAAATTGAGTCATATTAATGAAAAACATGTGATGACCCAAGGGGTTATTCTATGAATTTAGACTCCATTCTAGTGTTATTAGCCATAAAAAGATTCATTTTAAATACCTCAATTTGTGTGCGCTGTCTGGGCGTGAAACCAGAAAGCTTTTATGTGAAAATATGAGAAATATTGATTTCTAGAGTTAAATTTTGATTATAGTTGACTTAGGTCAATATTTTGAGTAAACGGACATGGATCTGTGGTCCGACGATCTCGGGAGGTCCTCAGTAAAATATGGGACTTGGGTGTATGCCCGAAAATGAATTCCAAGGTCCCAAACCTTAGAAACCAATTTTTTAAAGAAATTATTTTGCTGAAATATTAATGAAATAAAGAAAAGAATTATTATTTGAAGCTATTGGTATCGGGCCCGTACTTTGGTTCCGGAGTCCGGTAAAAATTTGTTATAGTATTTAATTGCTAACTGTGAAATTTGGTAAAAAACGGAGGTTATTTGTCGTGATTTGGACGTCCAGTTGAGAAATAATGAACTTTAAGTGTTCTTGAGAAAAATGATGAGTTTTGAGGTTTAATTCATAGATTTACATGTTATTTTCATGATTTAATCGCATGAGCATGTCCGTATGATATTTTTAGACTTGCGTTCATGTTTGGTTTAGAGCACCGAGGGCTCTGGTGAGTTTTGGATAGGCCATGGGATGTTTTACACTTAGAAAAGATTGATGTTTTTGCTGTTGCTAGTGCACAACACTTTTGTGCTATAAATTCTGGGGGTCCACCGTTTCTGCTATGCGAACGCATGGCTACCCTACGCGAGCGCACAAGGTAATTGGACAAGGGGGGAGGAGAGCCCAGTACCCTATGCGAATGTGCCCCCCCCCCCCCCCCCCCCNCCCCAATGTGAATGCGATGGCCAGTTGCTAGTAGCCTATGCGAACGCATAGAAGGCTTGCCTAGCTATATAAATACCCTTTTAAACACGGACATAACCCTTCTTCTTCAAAAGTTTCGAACCCAAAACCCTAAGGACGAATTTCTTCACCCAAGATCATCCCCAAGTTGTTGGTGATCAATTCTAAACCTTACTCTTTCAATTACCCAATATTTTTCATCATTTTTAAATCAAAAATTAAGAATTTTCATGGTAAAAATTGAGGGTTTGGGTAGAATTAGGGAATTTAGTAAAAACCGAATATTTACCTCGAATTGAGGACGGCTTTCAAAACTAATTGTATATTCGTGTTCGTGGGTGAATGGATAAACGTAATTTGGTCCGAACCCCGAGTTTAGACCAAGCAGGCCCAGGGTCGGGTTTTCATTTTTTTTTTGAGAAAACTTAGGAAAAATTATAATCTCCAATAAATTTAGTTCCTTTAGAATTAACTAATAATATTAAGTTAATTATGATTAGATTCGAGTGTATTGGAGGTGAATTCAAAAGGAAAAGTTATAATTGAGCAGTGAGTGACCTGTGAAATTGAGGTAAGTGCTTGGTCTAACCTTGACTTGAGGGAATAGGAATCCCCAACTTAATTGTTATGTGAAAATTCATGTGTGTGCTGTATAAGTGAGGTGACGAGTATCTATGAACCACCAAATGATTTGTTTATATGATCCCTTCCCCGTTTCCAATTTAATTACTTCATATTTTTAATTGTTTCATGTTCATTGTTGTTTCTATGATTACTTGGCTTGTTATAATATTGTAAGTCTTGTTGCAATCATTTTTGGATAGTATTAGTTGTTTTTCCTTGGTTTCATTGTGGTACACGAAGACTGGGTGGGTTGACATTGTTTTACAAGATGTAAAAATATGTATATTCCTGTTGGTTCATTTTAAGATATTATTTATGAAGTTGTCAGAACTACCGTTTATTGATTATGACTGTTGATACAAAAGTATTGTGAAAGGCTTGGCCTGAGTTGTGAAAGTTTTGATATATAAATATATATGACTGTGATAAGGGTGGACAGAGAAAATAAATATATATTATTATGATAAGGGTGGACAGAGGAAATAAATATATATGACTGTGATAAGGGTGGCATGGAAAATACATATCTATTACTGTGATAAAGGTGGACAGGGAAAATTATAAATATATGACAGTGATAAAGGAGGATGTTTATGTTTTAATGATTTTAAATACAAAGATTTGGAAATTTATTGTTTTATCCTACTGTTTTCTCATATCCTGCACAATTGGTTATTTTAAATTAGAGTTTGGAAATTTTGAAAGTTCTGTGAAATTTTGGTGACAGTTAAGGCCTGGAATAGGCGACTAAGTTATTTTATTTATTGTTTTAGTTTATAATTTCTTGTTTGTGTAGAATTCTTTTATTGCGTTATTATAAATATATATTGTCATATGTTAAGTTATAATTTCCCCTCCTTAGCCTCGTCACTACTTCGTCGAGGTTAGGCTCGACACTTACTCAGTACATAGGGTCGGTTGTACTGATACTATACTCTGCACTCTTTTGTGCAGATCCAGGTACCGGCCAACAATAGGGATTTTAGTAGTAGCTATCCATTATCCAGAGACACGAGGTATAAATTCCGGCGTTCGTAGATCCCGAGAGTCTTCTCTTAGTTCGGAGAGACTGTTCTATATTTTCTCAAAATCCTAACAGGCCGTGATGGCGCCTATCATGGAACTAGGCTAGCCAACCATCATATTACTACGCTTTTGTTTAATTATAACAGTTCACAATTAAATAATAAGCATGCAACCATAGCATCAACTAATATAACTAAGTCTTAACGTCCCAATGATAGATTAACCAACTTCCTAAGAACTGGAGTCCATAGTCATGAGCATCTAAGAATAAATAAATCTAACTCCGCTAAAACTATAGTATATGTCTCTGAATCAAATGCTAAGACTAAATAAGGAAGGGAAATAGAGAAGTTGTGGACACTGGACAGCTACCTCGAAATCCCGTGAACTGCTGCCAATGAACAAGGCATCTACTGCTCCAAATCGGTACCTGAATCTGTGCACAGAGTCACATAGAGTCTTTATGAGTACGCCAACTCAGTAGTAATGAAAATAAATCACAGTCTGAGTAATATAAACACACAGAATAGATACACAATTTCACAAAAAGCCAGTAAACACCAAATCACCATGTAGTATTCATCAAATAATAAGTTCGAAATCACTTTCCAGAAATTCATTGAAAAACAAGTGCAATATCAGTATGTCTCAATAAAATTCTCAGTAAAACCAGTTTGAAAATGAAGTAATTCATAGTTTGAAAACTCAGTAAAAATCTTCATAAACTACCCCTCGGGCCATAATCATTTCTCGTAACAATTTCTTTCAGTATCAGCCCATCAGGCAACCTCACAATCACTTTGCCCATCAGGCAACCTCACAATCACTCTGCCCATCAGGCAACCTCACAATCACTCTGCCCATCAGGCAACCTAACAATCACTCTGCCCATCAGGAAACCTCACAACCACTCTGCCCATCAGGCATCCTTACCATCACTCATCATAAGCCTCGGGGGCATCACTCAATCGGTGCCGGCGCTCACTAGGGGTGTGTTACAGACTCCGGAGGGGCTCCTATAGCCCAAGTGCTATAATAAGCCACAACATGGCATAGATCACACAAAATATAGGCCCCCAACATCACTCATATCATAACATCCTCACAATATAGGCCAGCAGCCTCACTTAGTCAGACACCCTCAATTTTCCCTTTAGGCCATAATATACCAGGTTCTCGACCAAAAACAGTGTTTCATTTTCAAGAGGTAGTATCAAAATACTCTGAGTGTCAAATCATAACATATAAGTGAGGAAAAAGTAGTAGACACAACCCTCAAGGGGTAAACAGATCGGCACTAGGCCCAAAACATGGCTTACAACCCAAATATATCATAATATGTAAATACTAATTAAACATAAGTTTAGAAATCGGTTTCGCAACTAAATAGTTGCCTAAATAGGGAATATATATCCAAATTTTCAACCTTTTCATTTTAAAACCCGTGAAAGGTGCATAGTCCGGGGTTTCATACCCTTAGGACAGGATTTAAAGACATTACTTACCTCAAAACTAGCCCGAAATTATTCCGCAATGCGCTTGCCTCTCAAATCAACCTCAGAAGACTCCAAATCTACCAAGTTCAGATTTTTAACATCAATATGTGCTTAAGGAACAATTTCCAATCGAAAGATATCAAATTTAACCCAAAAATCTGAAACCGGTCAAAACCCGACCCTCGATCCCACGTCCCGAAACTTAGAAAGTTTTATACAAAAGTGTTCTTCGTCCTCTCACGAGTCCATACATACAAACAACACCAAAATCGGAGTTCGTTTGACCCCTCAAATCGACCCCTAAAGGTCTCATAATCTCAAGTAGAAGAAAGTTGTATTGCACATAGGCTGACTTTGCCAGATTATATCTAGAAATATATAAGGAATTGGGAGATGACAAACACATAGAAGTCGTAGATCTTTGAGTCTAGTTTTCAGAACATTTAACCATTTGTCATTTGGAATTGTGTGCAAAACGTTATGACTATTCTACTGGAGGTTGTCCGGGAAGGCTGGGCAATTGTTCTCCGCGATCGGGAAGCTCTTACCGCGATCTTGAAGAGCACATTTTGGGCTGGAAAATTGTTCTCTGCGATCGCGAAGCATTTTCCGCGATCGCGATGAGTAAATACCTGGGGAGAATGATATTTTAGCGGGTTTAGCTCATTTTTCTTCATTTCTTTACTTGGTTGGGGCGATTTTGGAGGACTTCAAAGGGTGATTTTCATCAAGCATCAAGAGGTAAGTGGTTCCTTCTCTTTTCCAAGTTAATTCAAGGTTTATACATGAGATTAAACATGAAAAATTGTGGAAAAAATGGGATTTTGGAAGAAACCTAGAATTTGGGTAAATGTGATTCTTTCCACGAATTGAGCATCAATTTGGGAGTAAATTGTGTAATTGAACTAGTAAAGCTTCGGGTAGAGATTTTCTTCAACAATTTCGAAGTTCGGGCATATGGGCCCGAGGTATTTTGGTCATTTCATTGAGCCGGGCTGAGGAACTCTGTAATTTGAATTTGTTATGATCAATTGAGTATACTTTCATTGATTTATCGTTATTTGGATAGTTTGGGGGCGTTGCGCATCCGTTGGGGTCGTCGTAGGGGCTCGAAAACCGGTGATGAATCTTCGGAGCGAGGTGAGTGTCCTTTCCAACCTCGTAAGGGGGAAATGTCCCCATAGGTTCCTTATTTGTTATGTATAAATATTGTGGGGGCCGCGTACGTACCAAGTGATGAGAGTCCGTAAGTGGCGACTATATTGCTATGTCGGGTAGCTTTAGGACTCACGAGCATGCCTCTATGTGCCTTATTTGTACCTTGTATGTCTTGTAAGTTGTTATTGTCGTTGAGATGACATGGAAAGGTGAAATATTATGATTTCAATCCCAGTTGGTTATAGTGGTATTGGCACGATCCTGTTGGGTTCACTGTTGAGTCAGTACACATATAAACCGATATATGAGTATGCACTTGTTATCGAGTCAGCACATGTGTCGCAGACTGGAGGCGCGCTCGTGGGTCAGCTTATATATTATTATTATTGATTCAGCACACGAGTCGCAGGCATGATGCGCGATCGTGGGTAGCTTATCATTATCGAGTCAGCACACGAGTCGCAGGCATAATGCACGATCATGGGTAGCTTATCATTATCGAGTCATCACATGAGTCGCAGGCATGATGCGCGATTGTGGGTCAGCTTATATATTATTATTATCGAGTCAGCACACGAGTCACAGGCATGATGCGCGATCGTGGGTAGCTTATCATTATCGAGTCAGCACACGAGTCGCAGGCTTGATGCGCGATTGTGGGTCAACTTATTACAATTGAGTCAGCACGCGAGTCGCATGTATGATTCACGATCGTGGGTTAGCTTATGACCTCAGCCCTTATGACCACCCTTATGACTCCGGCCGGTTGTCTTGTTCTGGTATTATATTATCACTTGAGTCTGAGTCACTTATAGTGGGATTGACAGGTATTGTGTACACGGAGGATTTGGCACTTGCAGTTCATTTTCAGTTATTACCTGAATTTCCCTATTTGATATGAACTTGTTCTGTACTGTCCTACCTGCATACTGCTTTTGCCATATCCTGTCATATATTATATTGTTGGACCTTAGTGAGTGTCTAGTCGACCTCTCGTCACTACTTCTTCGAGTTTAGACGGGATACTCACTGGGTACATATATGTTTATGTACTCATGCTACACTTTTTGTGCATTTTGTTGCACATGTATCTTCATAGTTCAGTGATTGATTTGGAGACTTACTCGGGTTTCATTCATCCGGAGGCGTTCCGCAGTTGACAGAGTCTCCTTCTTTCTATATCTTTACATAGTATCTCTATTGCCTTTGTCCCATTTATTTCTCGGACAAGAGTTGCATAATTGTATAAATTCTTAGAAGCTTCTCATGTACTTGTGTCACCGAGTTCTGGGGATGTGTTGAGTCTTATTTTATTGAATTAAATGGATTTCCTGTCATGTTTAATTTACAAAAAAATATTTATTTGATTATGAAATGCAATAAAGGAAACGATTTCGAAATTGTTAAACAAGAAGGTATTTCAACTGATTAAGGGGTTCGCTTGCCTGACAGTGGTGTCCGGCCCCATCACAACCCATAGGTGTTGGGTCGTGACAACGTGGTATCAGAGCTCTAGATTCCCCTAGATTTCACGAGTCATGAGAAAGTCTAGTAAAGTCTTGTGGATCGGTACGGAGACGTCTGTACTTATCTTCGAGAAGCTACAGGGCTGTAGGAGTACTTCCCTTCTTGATTCCTCATCGTGCAATTTGATTCCATTAAGGATTATGCCTATGTTTCTTCCTACTCAATCTTATACGTGGCGAAGCTCTTGCTATGATTCGAGGAATTGAAATGGTGCTACAAAAATAGTGCGAGATGTTTTCCATGTGTAGTTGGTTGGGGCTGTTGCTGTTGCCTTGCAGAAGAATAATATGTTGTTTCAGCTCAGTAATTGTGTTTCTGAGGACTTTGAGGCCATGATCAGGTTGTTATGATGCTTACGATTGGACATCGCGCAGTGTTAATCGAATGGTAGGTTTCTTGCCCATATGTAAGGGCAATGAATGACTTGAAGGGAGGTCTTCTCCGGACGTGGTTTCGAGATTTTAGTATTTTAGTTCCGGCGGAGGAAAGGCACTTGGACTATGAATGGTCCGGTTCGGATTGTTAAAGTAGTTAGCTTGGTGCTATCGAGCAAGGTGGAGTATTCACTTGTGTTGTGGCATCGTTGTTTGATCGAATAGGATATGTTAAATTTGTCGGTGTTATAGCTCTTCGGTTGCATGGGGTTAGAGTGAGGTGAAGCGGTGTCTGAGAAGCAGTTGTCAGGGATCATGGTGTGTAGTGGTTCAGAACTGAGCAATTACCTCTAATGAAGGCAGCTCGAGAAAGATGATCTTAGGAGAGTTTGAAATTGTGGTGATATGCTGGTTCAAAGAGCTATAGAGAAGGATGTTGAATTGATGACGCAATTGAGAAGCACGCGATGAAGGAAGATATGTAAAAAGTGATAGGTGGTGGTTTTATTTCTAAAAGGCCAGTCGTAAGGAAAGGAAGTCGGGTAGTGCTTAAAGGAATGAGGTTAACCAAAATGGGGGAGTCCCACCACCTGCAGTTGGGTTGTGGGGTTTTGTCCTCATGGAGTTGCGGATTGTCGGCATATTGGCGAGTTGTTACAGTTAAGGGAAAGGAGTAAAGCGGTAATTGAGCATGGCATTCGATAAATGTGTGCGAAGTTGGTCTTATTGGACTAGGGTTAGGCTTTGGAAAATTAAGAATTCGTTCTTAAGACATAGGCAAGTTGTACGGGTAGTGACTCAGTTACATGCTCCGTTGAAAGGGTGTTCATGTTCTAGGAGAGCCTTGGGATTGATTGTATTCGGGGACAGTCAGAGTGGGTGACTCTCAGTAGTGGTCCTAATTAATTTGAAAGTTAGAGAATGCGGTGTTTAAGGGTTTCAGGCATCAGTATAATTAAGAATCGAGCTTCTGCAGTATAATCTCTAAGAAGAAGGAAGATGGTTGGAGTGTTCTATGTTAGTTCAGCACGCTGGATAGTATCGGAGGAGTGAGAGAAATAGACTCCAGGTTGTAGAAAGATTATCAGGAGGTTGTGAGATGGGTTACGGGATTTAGGCAGCATGGTCTCGTGAATCAAGTTCACTCGGGATGAGTGGGGGTTGAGCTGCTATGAGTTGAAGGAAGTTACTATTATCTTCGAGGCAATTAAAGATGATTAAAAGAAGAAAGATTGGTTAGCCATGGGTGAAATGGCACAAGTACGACAGTGATCAGTTCCTTCGGCATGTTTGAGTATATGTATGGTATGTGCAGGTATTTGTGGAGCCCGCCGGTCGCCGTAATAGATTTCAGTTTGAAGCATTCAAGTGTTATGGACTGTCAGGTGTAGGCGGGTCCCAGAAGGGTTATGGTGGTTCAGACCACTACTTAAGGATTTGCATGTATTGTGATTGTGAGAGCTCACTTGTGTGTTGTTATGGTTCTCAGGAATTGAGGTAAGTAAAGGCTCCATATGATGGAGTGTTCACCCTAATAGTGGTTCAGGAGTTATGATGGAACTTCCTATTCTATTCCATATTGTCATGTTATGTGCAATAAGCGGTATGTAACTGGAAGTAAGAATCGAGATTGCAGTTAAGTGTTAACAAGGATGTCATGAGCTCGGGGGAGCAAGAACAACAAATTTGAATGTCTAGAATAAGCTGATGTTGTCTTCAGTGTCACCTGAGATCGGTGTTTGGTGAAAGAGACTTGGTATCCTGATTACGGGTCCTTGAATTGTTTTACAGCCTTAGGATGGTCGGTGGTATGGATGTGCATACTTGTTTACTTGTGTGGAAAGTCGTGGGAGTGTGACCACAGGAAGATTGTGTAAGCGTGACTTGTAGTCACCTGATTGATTGCATATTTAGACTAAGTATAAGGAAGTATAATATTGCTTATTTGAGAATATATGCCTTAAAGGCGTTCGATCCAGATAGTTGCGGATTTTGGGGTGTTTATCCCGGCTATGATGGTTGTTCTTGTGTGTTACGAGAAAAGAAGTAGGTTTTTATGGATCCAAGTAAATCTACCAGCCTAGTTCCGTGCGAAAAGAATCGGCTTGAAATGAATAAATGGATTTAAAAAAGATTATGGGCTTCAGGCGAGTCAGATTGTTCATTTCGGTGTGGCGCTCCTCAAGGATGAGGTATTAGAATATCAGGTGTTGTTCCGCCTTAGTCAAATCCATGTGATATTGTGATTGTGCCGTGCGAGTTGTGAGATGGCTTGATAATTTCTTATGTGTTGAGATTCTGTGTAATGATGAGGTTACGCGAGCAGGATTGCTCTTGAGATTCAGAATATATATCGCACCCCAATTGTGCTTGAGTTTGTAGCCTATGACTCTATCAGTCTCCCCAAAATGGTGTTATGCACTTAGCGTGTTGGTGACCAATATTTAGTATCTTGTAAATTGTGAGCAATTCGGCTCTGTATATATTTCCTTATGTAAATATTATGATGGGATAGGGTGGCACACCGCCACGGATATGTTATTTGGATCGGGTGCCGCAACCGTATGATATGGAGCAAGACTTATAATTATTTTCTTGTGTGTTACTTCCTATTTTATGAGAAAAGTTCATATTTATAGCGTGATTCGAGTAGTCCCTTCCTGATGTTATTGTCCTTATGTGCCACGTTCGAATTGTGGCCTATTGGCGCATTGTGGCATCGTGTGAGGCTAATGGCCGTGTTTGGGGTGATTGGTTGTCTGAGCAGTTCATACTTGGTGAGAGGAAGTTTATAAATATGGGATCGGTGTGATAAGAATATGCAAGTATATTACAGGACAATCACCATCATTGGTTGTAATGAGATGATGATCTCAGTCAGGAGGAAGGATTTCAATGTTTAGTTAACTCTGCAGTTGGTTAGGAATTTCTACACATTTCCTCCGTTGTGGTGGTATCGTCAGCATTATAGCAGGATGTATGTGTGTATCTTATAAGGTGCTTTGAGAGCATCAAATTCGTAGAATTCTCGCTATTAAGGTTCAGTGAGCGTCATTGTGGTAAGATGATGGATTATGCGGTGTATGGTGGTGATTCAGCAAGGATACGCAGTTGTGTTCTGGTGCCTCGTGTGGTAGTTGATGCGGTGTTCACATATTAGAAATAGGCATGGCAGAGAATTTCAAGTGTTGGAACTGGGGTCTGAGTTTATTATATGGATAAAAGGGAATATCTTCAAATTTTATCAAGCTAATGTGCTCAACTGGGTTGTGGTAGCACGGGAAGGTGCACGAGGTGTTAAACAGTGATTTTAGATAATTCGGGGGCAGTTCATGGCACGTTCGACGACGAACGTCTGTTTAAGTGGGGGAGAATGTAACGACCCGATCGTTCGTTTTGAGATCCAGCGCGTCGTTCGGCGGTTGGGAGTCATGAACAACTTCATTTTTGGGTATTGTGACTTGGGTGTATGGTCGGAGTTGAAATTCAGGAGGTTCGGAGTTAAATTGAAAGGAAAATTCTCATTTCAGAAGGCTTAAGTTGAAGAAATTGAGTAAGACTGGAATTTTGAGTAAACAACCTTGGAATCAGGATTCGAAGGTTCCAGCAGGTTCGTATGGTGATTTCGGACTTGGGCGTATGTCCGGATCGGGATTCAGATAACCTGGGAGCATTTCGGTGTATATTGTGCAAGTCAACATTTTTGGAGAAATTTCCTAAGTTTGCCTTGAAGCGCATTTCAATGATATTGATGTCCGTTTGGGATTCTGAGTCTGGGAATAGCTCCGTATGGTCATTCTGGTGTTGGGAGCGCGATCAGAAGTGAATTCGGATGTCCGGAGGTCATTTTGAAGTCATTTGGCTAAAGATAGAAATTTGAAGGTTTTTGATAAAATCCGACCGGAAGTGAAAATTTTCATATCGGGGTCGGAATGCGATTATGAAAGTTGGAGCAGGTCCGTAATGTCGAATGTCACTTGTGTGAAAAATTTGGGGCCAATCGGACGTTAATTGATAGGTTTCGGTATCAGATGTGAAAGTTAGAAATTTCAAAGTTCATAAAGTTGAATTCTTGCGCGATTCGTGTTTTCGGCGTTGTTTGATGTGATTTGAGGCCTCGACTAAGTCCGTGATATGTTTCCAGACTTGTTAGTACGTTCGGACAGGGTCCCGAGGGGCTCGGGTGAGTTTCGGGGTGGTTACGGACCATTTCTAGGCCATTTATAACTGCTGGTTTTTGGCTACAGCAGTGTTCTACGCGATCGCGGGAAATTGGTCGCGATCGCGGTGAGTAAAATGAGAGAAACGGGCCAGTGAATCGCGATCGCGGAAAGCCTTTTGCGATCGCGTAGACTAAATGTTCTTCTGCGTTGACTCGATTTTGGAGGCTCATATTTCACAATCTATAATGAATTTTGAGATGATATAAAATGAAAGTTGTACCCCCTTTGTGTCTAGTTTCTAAAAAAGTAAACCACTCATGATTTGGATTTGTGTACAAAGAGATATAGTTGTTACACTACAGGGTGTCCGGGAAGATGAAGAAGAAAGTTGTATTTCACATGGGATGACATTTCCAGATTATATATAGAAATATATAAGGAATTGAGAGATGGCAAAGACATGGAAGTTGTAGATCTTTGAGTCTAGTTTTCAGAACATTTAACCATTTGTCATTTGGAGTTGTGTGCAAAACGTTATGACTATTCTACTGGAGGCTGTCCGGGCAGGCTGGCAATTGTTCTCCGCGATCGCGAAGCTCTTTCGGCGATCGCAAAGAGCAAATTTTGGGCTGGAAAATTGTTCTCTGCGATCGCGAAGCATTTTCCGCGATCGCGATGAGTAAATACCTGCGCAGAATGATATTTTAGCGGGTTTAGCTCATTTTTCTTCGTTTCTTCACTTGGTTGGGGCGATTTTGGAGGATTTCAAAGGGTGATTTTCATCAAGCATCAAGAGGTAAGTGGTTCCTTATCATTTCCAAGTTAACTCAAGGTTTATACATGAGATATTAAACATGAAAAATTGTGGAAAAATTGGGATTTTGGAAGAAATCTAGAATTTGGGTAAATGTGATTCTTGCCACGAATTGAGCATAAATTTTGGAGTAAATTATGTAATTGAATTAGTAAAGCTTCCGGTAAAGATTTTCTTCAAGTCTGGGCACGTGGGACCGAGGGCATTTTAGTCATTTCATTGAGCCGGGCTGAGGAACTCTGTAACTTGAATTTGTTATGATCAATTGAGTATACTTTCATTAAAATATCGTTATTTGGATAGTTTGGGGGCGTTGCGCATCCGTTGAGTTCATCGTAGGGGCTCGAAAACTGGTGAAGAATCTTCGGAGCGAGGTGAGTCTCCTTTCCAACCTCGTAAGGGGGAAATGTCCCCATAGGTTCCTTATTTGTTATGGATACATGTTGTGGGGGCCGCGTACGTACCAAGTGATGAGAGTTCGTACGTGGCGACTATATTGCTATGTCGGGTAGATTTAGGACTCACGAGCATGCCTCTATGTGCCTTATTTGTACCTTGTATGTATTGTAAGTTGTGATTGTTGTTGAGATGACATGGAAAGGTGAAATATTATAATTTCTATCCCAGTTGGTTATAGTGGTATTGGCACGGTCCTATTGGGTTCACTGTTGAGTCGGTACACATATAAACCTATATATGAGTATGCACTTGTTATCTAGTCAGCGCACGAGTCGCAGACTGGAGGCGCGATCGATGGTCAGCTTATATATTATTATTATCGAGTCAACACACGAGTCAGAAGCATGATGCGCGATCGTGGGTAGCCTATCATTATCGAGTCAGCACACGAGTCGCATGCATGAAGCGCGAGCGTGGGTAGCTTATCATTATCGAGTCAGCACACACGTCGCAGGCATGATGCGCGATCGTGGGTCAGCTTATATATTATTATTATCGAGTCATCACACGAGTCATAGGCATGATGCGCGATCGTGGGTAGATTATCATTATCGAGTCAGAACACGAGTCACAGGCATGATGCGCGATCGTGGGTAGCTTATCATTATCGAGTCAGCACACGAGTCACAGACTGGATGCGTGATCGTGGCTCAGCTTATTATTATTGAGTCAGCACGTGAGTTGCAGGTATTATTCGCGATCGTGGGTTAGCTTATGACCTCAGTCCTTATGACCACCCTTATGACTCCAGCCGGTTGTCTTGTTCTTGTATTGTATTATCACTTGAGTCTGAGTCACTTATAGTGGGATTGACAGGTATTGTGTAAACGGAGGATTTGGCACTTGCAGTTCATTTTCAGTTATTACCTGAATTTCTTTATTTGATATGCACTTGTTGTTTACTGTCCTACCTGCCTATTGCTTTCTCCATATCCTGTCATATATTATATTTTTGGACCTTAGTGAGTGTCTAGTCGACCTCTCGTCACTACTTCTTCGAGTTTGGATGGGATACTCACTGGGTACATATATGTTTATGTACTCATGCTATACTTTCTGTGCATTTTGTTGCACAGGTATCTTCATAGTTCAGCGATTGATTTGGAGACTTACTCGGGCTGCATTCATCTAGAAGCATTCCGCAGTTGACAGAGTCTCCTTCTTTCTATATATTTACATTGTATTTCTATTGCCTTTGTTCCATTTATTTCTCAGACAAGAGTTGTATAATTGTATAAATTCTTAGAAACTACTCATGTACTTGTGTAACCGGGTTCTGGGGATGTGTTGAGTCTTGTTTTATTGAATTAAATGGATTTCCTGCCGTTTTTAATTAACAAAAAATTATTTATTTGATTATGAAATGCAATAAAGGCAACGATTTCGAAATTGTTAAACAGGAAGGTATTTCAACTGATTAAGGGGTTCGCTTGCCTGACAGTGGTGTCCGGCGCCATCACAAACCATAGGTGTTGGGTCGTGACAGCTGAACGCTGGCCTGACTGAACCATTCTAGTTGTCTTCTAACCACCCTAAGTAGAAAGGTGCACATCCTGTGTGATATCTTTCTGGTTCGATCGTGTCCTTTTCCATCATGATCTTACACTGCCAAAAGTATTGGGCTTGGCACTTGTAAGGAATATCATCATCCTGGAAGTCATATTGGAAATGGCTCATCTTGTCAACCCTTGGTACAATTTGTTTTCTTCCTGCTTGCCTCATAAC
This sequence comes from Nicotiana undulata, assembly GCA_005239495.1. Taxonomy (NCBI): domain Eukaryota; kingdom Viridiplantae; phylum Streptophyta; class Magnoliopsida; order Solanales; family Solanaceae; genus Nicotiana; species Nicotiana undulata. The sequence continues at coordinate 102,041 of ML252085.1, forward strand.
TCAGAGTGGAACGTAAGGATATATTCCTCTTAGCCCGTTAGCACCAAGTGTGGTGCATCCCTAGACCTGATAATGAATTCATCTGTTGGAAACCACTCGAACATCCACAGTTCCTTATCCTCAGTCAGATTATCAAAGAACTTTACCCATTCCTTGGCAGTCTCGGGCTGAGAAAACCTATTGGGAAGATATGTCCTTCGCCTAGGGTGACGGAAAGTGATATGATCGTTCCATGCCCTTCGCAGAAAGTCTTTCTGGTACTGACCCTTTTGGAGATGTTCTAAGAGCCAGAGTTGTAGTAACATGTTGCAATCTTCGAAGTGCATAGCTCATCTTTAACAACGTTCTAAGGCTCGATAAATGTCCGAGATGATCATAGGGACGATGCTGAATGTATGCCCGCCGATTCCCTCCATCAAAGTCTTGGTTACCATAGCTAACCTAGTGTGGATCCTTACTTTCTTTGTTGGAAACACGATCAACCCCAGGAAGCAAACAATAAAGACAAATACCTTACGGTGACTATGTCCCAAAGATGTAATGGCAAATTCATCATGGTATGTACGGTATGACTTGCTATGGTCGTACCTTTCATACAAGTACTCAAAAGGGATGTACGACTTATTCACACATTCTAACTCTGCATTCTTCTGTAGACCCATCATTTTCAAAAGCCTTTGCCTATGCGGTTTTCAGACACTAACAACCCAGGGGTTTCCTATACTAACCTCGATAGTCCTCCTATTTCCTCTAGCAACGGTGTCATTTCAATGTCCCCAAAATGAAAGACGGCTCTTTTGCTATCCCAGAATAAAGTAGTTGCCTCGATCAACATGTTGTTGGGTTTAATGTCTAGGAGAGATGGTAAGTTACCCAGGTATTTCTTGACGAGTTTCTTATCACTAGAGTGGAAATCCTCCCACCAGTTCAAGAGCTTTGGGTGAATATTGCTAACCGTGCCGAATCTAGGTACTTCGTGCCTCATATTTCTGCAAGACAAACATGATTAGGCCCCTTACCCCAACCAGACTCGACTATTTAACATTTATGATTAGCATACAAGAATTTAGTTCTCCAAATAAATGCACATAACGTGATGACGTTCGTGGGGATTATGAAAACCCGGTGGACTTTGGACAAGGCTGTCTTAATAATTATTGTGTGGACAACACATTAACCTAGCTAGGGTTGACCATGATGCATGTACAGTTTAACACATTAAGGTTTCTATGGGGTAGTAGACTGGTACCCTTGAGCGGACAGCTCGAGGGGGAAGGCACGGATTCGTCGATTGCACCACTGATCGATTAGTTTTAGCGCAAATAAGCCTTTCCGAATTAAGGGGTAATATAAAATAGGAAGGTCACAACCAATCATCAAGCGTTGCTATAGGATTTGTTTTGGCACGAGTGGAGTATGATGTTGAGCATGATAATGCAATAAAAAAGCAGCAAAGGCATGTAGTCATGTATTTGCATGTTGTGAAAGCAGTAAATACAACAATTATAATATAAAAGCGATTACAAAGGGAAACAAGGAAACATGTTAGTTTTTCCTTTGAGAAAAATAAAATGCTTAAAAGAAATAAACAATTAATTGCACATAAGGGGAGAGAGAAGAGGTACAAATTCACAAAGTGGTTTGAAATTGTAAAAGCCTAGAAATCCCCAGCAGAGTCGCCATGTTGTCGCGCCCCCTTTTTAACTCCTCCTTTCGGATTAGTTGGGGTCTTGACATTATCAGGACAACTCGTTTCCTTTTGGGAAAGGGGTTATGCAAAGAATCGGAGAGTCGCCACCTAACGAATTAAGGTGCACTAGGGCACCTACTAAGGGTCATTTACAAACATAGATTTGAATAACCAGAGATAGGGCTTGAAATTAGTCCAAGGGGAAGGTGTCACCCCTCAGAGTCCACAATTGTGGTTCCCGGACAAACAACTTTGTGAATTTAAGCAAGTAATGGATAGGAAATTAAAGTTTAAACTAGTAAGGAGTTTTGAAAGATTCACAGTCTAAGCACACATGTGTACCAAAAGTTTTGAAAAGATTTAATGCCTAAGTATGGTTTTTTGAAAGAATTATAATCTAAACACATATGTAAAGGATAGGGGAAGTCCTAGGTTATCTATCCTATAGGATCACATCAGTAAAATAGCCGGTAACCACTCCTCGGAGAGGGGCTACACGTGGTATTATCACACCGGTCATCATATCCATATCTACCCATCCCACACTTTAGTGATTATTAAGCAAGTGTTATTTAGCGATCCCTATGCGTGCTGTTACCCGTCCCTTCTTAATGGTCTTAGAGGAATTTAGGACCTCTACCTATAGGCAGTACTAGACATACCCCTAAGGTTTAAAGGAGAAAATACTAAGGCGACAAGAAATAACACATAGGACTTCAGCAAACAAAGAGCAGAAAAGAGAAAATAAGAGGCTTAGTTTTACCTCCACAGATAATGCATGTAAACATCATGACTCAAACACAAATAAGGGCAGTATTGTTAAAAAGGACCCTAAGACATGATATCTAGATGAGTATCAGAACATAAGCAAGATGTAGATTTATTTTTTATAAACTCAACAGCGGGCCCTAATTAGTTTGCCTACTGATTTTTAGACATGTTAAGCATTAGGCAGCATGCACAAAGAGATAGATTTCCAGTTTTAAGAATTTAATCGCCTAAGGCTTGCCTAGGCGTGGGACAACGTGCAGTAGTTATCAGAATTATTAGAGAAGATTGTTGTAAGTTGTTTCACCTAAACATGTTGTTCTAGGTGTTGCAGAAACATAGGATTATTGCCAGTTGCTTAGAGATAGAGTAAAATTGTTTTATGCCTTGTTCATGAATCAGTAGTTAAAGTAGGTGTAATTGAGCAAGTGTGAATGATAGGGGACAAGTATAAAGCATATAGGGGTAGTAACACAGTAGGTAGAGTTACACATAAGTGCAAGATCAAAGAAATATTAAGGGGGGTTAAGGTAGCAGAACTAAGTACAAGTTGTTTTCCACATGAAGGTTCAATTTAAAGTAGAGTCATAGTAAAGTATATTAAAAGGGTATCAGTACCTAAGCATGCTGAGTTCTAAGGGAGGGGCTACATAACATGTAAAACGAATAACAATGCAACCAGGTTAAGTGCAAACATCACAGCAAAACCTTAAGTAAAAACATATTAGAAACAAGATGAATTGAAGTACCAAAAGAAACATATTATTTTTGAAACATAAACTAAATTTAGGACATGCCAGTATAAGAGAAAGCAAACACAGAATGAGGAGTAAGAGAGTATAATAATCAGCCTTGGCTTGCAACCAACTGATAATAGCAAGTAACCAGAAGGAGAGCAGAAGAGAGTATTTGTGTGTAAGAGAGAGGTTTGAACAGTGTGTGTTCGTGTGTTGTGCTAATAAAAGACTAAGGGTACTTATAGTTTTGAAACAGGTAGAAAATAAGGTAAAAAAAATAGTTCAGCAGTAATTATAGAAGTAAACATCAATTAGAATGAAATTAGTATAAAGACTTCCTTTAATTAAGGAGTCATACTCAAAGGTAACAAGCACTGACAAAACAAGGAAAGGAATCATGTAACACAATAAGGAAGTAGTATAGGTATAGGTATATCACATGTAAGTAAGGCAAAGTTCAGAGTTCTTGTCACGACCCAATTCTCCCCTCCGTTGGTTATCGTGATGGCACCTAGTCTTAGGGACTAGGTAAGCCTAATATATTACTAAGCATCAACAATAATGAAATAAAACATAACAGTCTCGATATGGAAATCTTGACAGAGTTTACAATTTCCCAAAACCCGGTAAATACAAGTCATAAGCTCTACGAATGCTTTCTAGAAAAAAATCTAAATACAACTGTCTAGAAATAAATAAGTACAGTTGGAGATAAACTGGAAGGTGACTCCGAAACCTACGAACGCAGCAGCAGGTTTACCTGAGTCTCCTCATCGACGGTGATTCATGCAGCTACTAACGGTCAATACCTGGATCTGTGCAAAACAAAAATGCATAGAAGGGTAATATGAGCACACCACAGCGGTGCCCAGTAAGTATCAAGACTAACCTCGGTGAAGTAGTGACGAGGACTAGTCAAGACCCCACTAGTCTAATAAGAAAAAGGCATAAGTACGAAGATAATGACCGAAACGTAATGTCTATCTAAAGATTCTCACCGAAATAAACAGTAAGATAGAATAATACGGAAGAAAATTCAGCAAATACGATCTACGGCAACAAAGTAGAAATACGCAAAGAGAACCTAAGAAATGTCAAGCCAAAGTCGAAGTCACAACCCAATACGCATTAACAACCTATCACTATATCAATTTCTTCATATCAGGCTTAAACCAATAAACTCAATAGAGCTGGTAAAACGTCAAGTGAAAACATTTAAATTGTGAGTTTAGATTTGAAGGTTTTGAAAATATAATCATTTCGGAAAGAAGGAAAACTTCTTTGAAACATAGTTTCTCTGAGTGCATATTTATATCTTTTTAAAGTGGAATCCTTAAAGCATAGTTCCTTCAAAATACATGGTGTTCATGTATACTTTCCCAAATACTGCTTTTTCAAATATCATTTGTCCAAATATACATTCCCAAATACTGCTTTTCAAAAAATCATTTGTAAAAAATATACTTTCCCAAATACTTCTTTTCAAAATATCATTTGTCAAAATATAATTTCCTAAATACTGCTTTTCCAAATATCATTTGTCAAAATATACTTTCCCAGATACTGCCCTTTTCAAATATCATTTGTTCAAATATACTTTTCCAAATACTGCTTTTTATAATATCACTTTTCTGCAAGACAAATACTTTTCAAAATACACACACACACACACACACACACACACACACACACACACACATATATATATATATATATATATATATATATCTATCCAATCTCATCAATGGTAACCTTACCGGAACTCAGTCCAGGGGGAAGGCTCTCGAATCTCAGTCTGTAGTCCCAATTTAAATATGCGATGCAGTACAGGGGAAAAGTTCCCGGATCTCAGTCCGTAGTCCCAATTTAAATATGCTGATGCAGTACAGGGGGAAAGCTCCCGGATCTCAGTCTGTAGTCCCAATTTAAATATGCGATGCAATACAGGGGGAAAGTTCCCGGATCTCAGTCTGTAGTCCCAATTTAAATATACAATGTAGTACAGGGGGAAGGCTCCTGGGTATCAGTCCGTAGTCCCAATTTAAATATGCGATGCAGTACAGGGGGAAAGCTCCCGGATCTCAGTCCGTAGTCCCAATTTAAATATGCAATGCAGTATTGAGAAAAACAACCAGAATGCAACAGAACAGCATACAATACCACAACAGGCAATAAAACAACAACAAAAATGCAGGGTGCGATGAGCAATCAAATGCAAGGAATTAAATCACCAGAATGATAAAACTCACTCATAAGAAATAGCCACTGAAAGGAATACCAAGCACAAGGAAAGTAGCATAACGAGGAGAAAGCAAGGCAAATATGTCAACGATTCCATGCATCCAAATTCACAACCAAAGAAAACCAAATCATCCCGGCAAGGGCATCAACTATAACCAATCTCACTTAGGCAATTAACTTAATCGAGTAAACTCAACTCGAACGAGTATTCAATAGGTAGGCATCCCCTAAGTAATATCACCAACATAGAAATTACCCAATTAATCCTAAGTAGCACTTGAGGGAGGGGGATCACGTAACCACGATATACGACTCACGGGCATGCTTGACACCAAGGTATAGATGTTCAAATTACTGCTAAAGAATTATGAGGCGAGATCGTACTAATCTTAATCAAATGAGCAGAGTATGAAGAAAAACTATAGCGTAACGGTAAGAAAAGCAAGGTTTGCAAATAATAAGCAAGGAAACACCAAGCAATCAACTTCTAATTTAACAAGGAGAGACGAAGCTAGAAATCAGGGATCGAGATATAACAATTTGCAGTTCATACGCGGGGAATATAAGGACCTAAAATCCTAGAAAGGCAATCTAATTGCACATAAGTCCGAGTACGCACTCGCCACCTCGCATACACGGACTGCAATCAACAAACAAGACTCAATCCTAAGGGTAGTTCCCCCACACAAGGTTAGGCAAGATACTTACCTCAAAGACGACCACCGGAATACTCAAAAGTAGACTTCTTGGGCGGAAAGATCTCCGGACGGCTCAAAACAAACTAGAACAGCTTCAAAATTCACATAACACGTATAAGGAATGGTTTTGAATAATAAAGTTTCAATCTTTACTAATTTATAAAAATCGACCCAAAAGTCAATCCCCGAGCCCGCACCTCGGAACCCGATAAATTTCACAAATTTCGTTTACCCATTCCGGTACGAGTTCAACCATACCAAATTTATCCAAATACGATGTCATTTGGTTATTCAAATCATGAAATTTTGTTTATGAAGTTTTGTTTCAAAACCCACAATTTCCCCAACCTAAAACACAATTTAAATGATAAAATTAAGAACTAATTTGTGAAATATAATTAATTAAGGTGGAATAACACTTACGAATTTGATTTGAGTGAAAAACCCTCAAAGAATCGCCCAAAATTGAGCTTTAGAACTCAAAATGTGATAAAAATGGCTAAACCCTCGTTTTTGGAATTTTATAATCTGCCCAGGTGTTTAATGAACCGCGATCACGGAAATACATTTGCGATCGCGTAGAGGAAAATATTATAGACATGAGATGATTTTATGTGATCGCGAGGGAAGTCATGCGATCGCGAAGAGGAGAAAGCCACTGCCCAGAAAAATTAACTATGCGATCGCGAGTTAGCGTATGCGATCGCGAAGAAGAGGAAAATATAGTTCTGCGATCGCGGACTTGAGAATTCGATCGCGTAGAGTGAAGTCTTCGAACTGTGCGATCGCGAAGAGGAAAAACTGGGCTGCCCAAACTTACACTATGCGATCGCGGGATCATTGTTGCAATCGCATGGAGAAAAACCAGAAGGAAGTTTCAGCAGTTCAAAAATAGGGAAAATGGACCCGAGACCCATCCGAAACACACCCGAGGCCCCCGGGACCCTGTCAAATCCCACACACAAGTCATGTAACCTAACACGGACTCGCTCGAGGTTTCAAAACACACAAACTAACACTAAAATGACGAATCAAACCAAAAATCAAACTTAGAAATTTTCAAAACTCCAAATATCAAGACTCGCGTCGAAACCTATCAAAACAACCCGGAACGACATGAAATTTTGCAGACAAGTCCCAAATGACACAACGGACCTACAACCACTCTCGGTAATCCATTCCGAGCCCGATTATCAAAATTCCACCTATCGGTCGAATTCGCCGAAATTCTAACTTCCGCCAAATTACCTCAATCTGCTCTACGGATCTCCAAATCCAATTCCAGGCGCATGCCTATGTCCAAAATCATCATACGAAGCTGTTGGCGTTAACAAAAACTCATTCCGGGGCTGTTTACTCAAAAGTCAAATCTCCGGTCAACTTTCTTCACTTAAGCTTCAAAATTTGAAAATTCCCCCCTAATTCGACTCCGGATTATCCGGTAACTGAATCTAACCACGCACACAGGTCGATATACATAATGTGAAGCTGATTATGACCTTATACCACCGAACGGAGTTTAAACTCTCAAAACGACCAGTCGGGTCGTTACATTCTCCCCCTCTTAAAACAAACGTTCGTCCTCGAACGTGCCAAGATCCACCTTGAATTCATCAAATCAGGGATCGAGATATAACAATTTGCAGTTCATACGCGGGGAATATAAGGACCTAAAATCCTAGAAGGGAAATATAATTGCACATAAGTTTGAGTATGCACTCGTCACCTCGCATACACGGACTGTAATCAACAAACAAGACTCAATCCTAGGGGTAGTTCCCCCACACAAGGTTAGGCAAGATACTTACCTCAAAGACGACCATCCGAATACTCAAAAGTAGACTTCTCGGACGGAAAGATCTCCGGACGGCTCAAAACCAACTAGAACAGCTTCAAAATGCACATAACACGTATAAGGAATGGTTCCGAATAATAAAGTTTCAATCTTTACTAATTTATAAAAATCGACCCAAGGACCCCCGGACCCGCACCTCGGAACCCGACAAATTTCACAAATTCTGTTTACCCATTCCGATATGAGTTCATCCATACCAAATTTATCCAAATCCGATGTCATTTTGTTATTCAAATCATGAAATTTCGTTTATGAAGTTTTCTTTCAAAACCCACAATTTTCCCAACCCAAAACACAATTTAAATGATAAAAATAAGAACTAATTCGTGAAATATAATTAATTAAGGTGGAAGAACACTTACCCATTTGAATTGTGTGATAAACCCTCAAAGAACTTTAAATGTGATAAAAATGGCTAAACCCTCGTTTTTGGAATTTTAATATCTGCCCAGGTGTTTAATGAACCTCGATCGCGGAAATACGTTTGGGATCGCGTAGAGGAAAATATTATAGGCCTGAGATGATTCTATGCGATCGCGAGGGAAGTCATGCGATTGCGAAGAGGAGAAATCCACTGCCCAGAGAAATTAACTATGCGATCGCGAGTTAGCGTATGCGATCGCGAAGAAGAGGAAAATATACTTCTGCGATCGCAGAATTGAGAATGCAAGCGCGTAGAGTGAAGTCTTTGAACTGTGCGATCGCGAATGAGACTATGCGATCGCGAAGAGGAAAAACTGGTCTGCCCAAATTTACACTATGCGATCGGGGGCTCATTTATGCGATCGCATAGAAGAAAACCAGAAGGAAGTTTCAGCAGTTCAAAAATAGGGAAAATAGACCCGACACCCATCCGCAACACACCCGAGGCCCCCGAGACCCCGTCCAATACCACACACAAGTCATGTAACCTAACACGGACTCGCTCGAGGTTTCACAACACACAAACTAACACCAAAACTACGAATCAAACCAAAAATCAAACTTAGAAATTTTCAAAACTCCAAATATCAAGACTCGCGTCGAAACCTATCAAAACAACCCGGAACGACATTAAATATTGCAGAAAAGTCCCAAATGACACAACGGTCCTACATCCACTCTCGGTAATCCATTCCCAGTCCGATATCAAAATTCCACCTATCGGCCGAATTCGCCGAAATTCTAACTTCCGCCAAATTACCTCAATCTGCTCTACGGACCTCCAAATCCAATTCTGGGCGCATGCCTAAGTCCAAAATCATCATATGAAGCTGTTGGCGTTAACCAAAACTCATTCCGGGGCCGTTTACTCAAAAGTCAAATCTCCGGTCAACTTTCTTCACTTAAGCTTCAAAATTTGAAAATTCTCCCCTAATGCGACTCTGGATTATCTGGTAACTGAATCTAACCACGCACACAGGTCGATATACATAATGTGAAGCTGATTATGACCTTATACCACCGAACGGTGTTTAAACTCTCAAAACGACCAATCGGGTCGTTACAGTTCTTATTTAAGTAAAATATATAAGAATTAACTTCACAGCAAATCAACCATAAAATAAGTCAAGACATAATTTATATTCTTGAAATAAATTAGGAAACCCTCGAGTGAGGTTCTAATTACATAAATCAGTATCAATCAAAGGAAAATATCACACATGAGCGGGAAAGGCATGATACAAACAAGGAGGAATAGGAAATCAGCATCTCTTAATTAATGAATCACTCAAGAATCAGTAGAGAACATTATACAAAGTCAATGAAGTATCAATCATAGATATTCAGAGATTCACAAATAGAAAAGATAGCACTGATTTATCACAACACTATGAGAATAAACATGTAATAGACAAAAATCAGAACCATAAGAAGACTAGTAAGGTGAAATCATATAAAAGTTAGTGATTCATAGAACACAGTACGAATCGACAAAGTAAACATGATATAGGCAAAAGAACTTAGCATGCTCATGTATGCTTAGAAATCATGTCACTGGGTTGTTATTAGTTCTACCTAATAATAATGTTCATAAAATTCTCTTGTGTGAATTAGAAACAATGTTCTAGGATTTTTATTGCACTCGCCTAAATACCACGCCTATAAGAAATAAATATAAAAGTGGTCCCAAAAGCTAGATATCATGCTTATAGAGATAAATACATAAAACCAGTTCTGTAACGCTTATGATTCAGCACCTAGACAGCATGCCTATGTGACATAATAAACCAAACTGCCTGCTTAAAATTGTTTATTGGTTTATTATGGCTTTGATTAACCATTAGAAATCCTGTTTATAGGACATCTCTGATCCTCACCTAGGCAAGCGTATAGGATAGCTAAAATCTTGCAATAGTAAAACTGTGCTTTTGTTTAACTGTTTTGTGAACTGCGCAGATTCAACGAGCCCTAAAATCAATAGACAAACTGATTAGGTCTCCACTTCCTCGCTTTAACAAAACACTGCATATATTTTGTTTTCATGCTCACCTAGATATCTTGCTATAGGACTTTTAAAGTGTTTAAAATACTGTTGTTTGAGACGTGCAATTGCATGCTTATTTCTGGAGATAAATGTGAGCCTTTAATTGTTCCTTTATATGACAGACATATTTGTTTTTCTTGTCGCTTAGATTTTCTCCTTTTAAACACTATAGGAGAGTCTAGAACTGCCTTAACTAGAATTCCTAAACACATCAAGGACTGTAAGTATGGGACGGGTAATGCACGCATAGGGTACGTTTAATTAGAATCGCTTATATAACCACTAAGGGGAGGGTAATTGGGTAGTAAAATATATGATGACATGTGCGCTAACGCCACATATAACACCTCTAATTGAGAAAAGTTTATCGGGTACTGCACAGAAATGATCCTATAGCTAATAAACCTAGGACCCTTTTTATGCTTGTTTTTAATCCCTATGTGCTTAAATTACTTTATTAATAACTAATTCAAAATGAGTTTGGCCAGGACCCACGGTTGTGGACCTCGAGGGGTGCCTAACACCTTCCGCTCAAGGTAATTTCAAGCCCTTACCCAATCTCTGGTAATGTAAATCGGTTTTATGAGTTATTTGCATTAGGTGCCCTAACGCACCTTAATCCATTAGGTGGAGACTCTTCAAATTCCATTTCCTCTCCCAAAAGGAAATGAGTTATCCCAAAATGTCGAAACCCAGCTCCGCGAAGGAAAACCGTGGCGCGACAAAAACCACCATTCTTCTCCTTTTACTACGCAAGCTTACACTTTAGATAGTCTCTTTCAACCTCAACTTCAGCGAACCTAGTCTTCAATCTCAACATCCTTAACCATTTTCTTCCACTATTTGATCTTGTTTGCTCTTTTTGGTAGACGTGGTTGTTTTTGTCACAACTGAACCCTCTGCCACAACCTATGTTTCTTGAGATATCTTTGTCTTGTTGGCACTATGTATGGTTACTTCCACATATTTTTCTTCATCCTCATGAAGCAGGTTCATCTCCTCAATCTAGACTACTCTACTTGGCTTACCCGTTTTTTTCTTTCGAAGTAAGTTCCTTGGCATTCTCAGCTAAAGCCTTTTTACATTGGCCTTACTCTGATTTTTTCTTATATTGATCGTAACCACCCAACACCTTTTGCATGATATTGGAACTCTTGTCTATTTTAGCAAGAGAGTGAACTAGTTCATGAAACCGTTTCCATAACCTAACCAGCACATCTGATGTACTTCTATCACTAGAACCATCACCTATATCTTGTGATTCCATTCTCATAATTTCATTCATATTCTCCTCATTATCACTAATCTCTTCACTCCATAAACCATTGCACATGTCTCATCATGTAATCCATAACCATTAGGTGAATCAAATCCAACCACTTACTCTCCTTTTATTTTTACTTTTCATTTTCTTACAACCAATGTATTCAGTAACAACATTTCCCTTTTCAATACCAGCCACACACCCAACCAGAACAAACTCATTCTCAAGATTTTCTACAATTTCAAAACCAAGCTCAGAGGTGAGAAACGTAGAGGTTACCTCAGTTGCAGACCAGATAATCAGAATTATATGGTTGTTCTGCTTGACTGGCTTGTAGCATCTCACTCGATTTCTAGCTTGTTCTCTACCGGCCACTATGTTGCATGTAATCATTTTGATTTGCCTTCTCTTCGGGGTTTGGGTGGTTGATAGTGTGGGTGAAGGTTCTTTGGGTGGCGAGGAAGGGTTTACAGAGCTTTTGGGATTCTCATAGGTGTTTACCATAATCTGTTAAGAATATTGAGAGAAATAGAGAGAGTTTTAAGGTTTTGGAGATTTTGGTCTTTCGAAAACAATTAAGATAAGAGGGTAAGATCAGATCAATTTAAAGATGAAAAGGTTGAGTATGAAACAATAACTTTTTGGAGGTTAGAAGTCTTTTCATCTTGGTAGTTTCAGTTTGAATAGGCGTCTGACTCTTCCCCAAATATTTCGGCAATTATGGTGTATATGACTCTTGATGAAACTAGTTCATTTTTAGCTAATTGGTTCAAAAGTAGTTTTGGATAAAATGGGACTTCTTTTAGTCCATGATCCATATGCAGTTATTTTAAATTATGCGGAGTGTAGAATAAATACCTTATAAGTTCGATGAACCAGGTTCTTCACTAAATGTTCTCTTGTGTAAGACTGATTTTCTCCAAGAGATAATATCATTAAACATCAGTGAGACATTTTAGCACATGGCACTAGAGTATACTAATAAAAGTATGAGACTGAGCAATATCTAATCTAATTATTTACAATATTCACAAATTATCTGACCAATCACTAAGTTAGAATTGGTTCCTCTTAGGTGATCTTAATCATCCCTAATTCTAACATGTTCCTTTCAAAGTGATCTCTACTTAGAGCTTTTGTGAAATATCAGCTATTTGCTTATCAGTAGCACACAAGTTCACAGTGATTAAACCCTTTTTATTGTTGTCCCTCTAAAAGTGATGTCTAACATCTATGTACTTAGTTCTTTTGTGATAAACCGGGTTCCTTGTCATACTAATAGAGCTAGTATTATCACATGAGATAGGGAAACACCAACACCAATTCCAAAGTCCATTAATTGTTGTTTGATCCACAACAAATGAGCACAACATGAGGTGGCAGCAACATACTCCGCTTCACTAGTAGATAAGGCCACATAATTTTGCTTTTTGGTGGCCCAAGACACAAGATATCAGCCAAGACAGTGTGTCATACATGTGATGCTCTTTCTATCCACAAGAAACCTGTATAATCAACATCAACATATCCTGCTATGTTGACATTACTACCTTTTGGATACGATAGACAAAGGTTAGTGGAGCTTTTTAGGCATCTCGAGATCCTCTTGACAGTTGTCAAGTGAGACTCATTAGATTTGACTAAAATACAACACAAATGCCTACACTGAAAATAATGTCAGGTCTGCTACCATGAGATATAACAAAAAACCAATCATTCCCCTATACAATTTCTGATCAACAAATGAACCAGGTTCATCTACATCCAATTTTGTGGATGTTGCTATATGAGTGTTAATTTCTTTGGAATATTCCATTTAAAACCTTTAAAGCAACTCTTTCATATACTTTTGTTGATGGATAATAGTTCCATTTGAGTTTTTTTTAATTTGTAAGCCTAAAAAGAAATTAAGCTCAACCATCATACTCATTTCAAATTCATTCCCTATTAATTTAGCAAATTCTTTACCTAACTTATCAGTAGTTGCTCCAATATTATAACATCAACATATATCTAAAATACAAAGAGATTTTTACCTTTTTCTTTCAAGAATAAATTATTGTCAATTTTACCTCTCTTGTAGGCATGCTCAAGAAAGAATTTTGATAATCTTTCATACTATACTCTTTGAGCGTGGTAGAGCCCATAAAGTGCCTTGTTAAGCTTGTACACATGATCAGGGCATTCATTACTTTCAATGCACTCTTGACATCAATCTAATGGAGAGTGAATTTAAAGTAAGCGACAAAGTATATAAGGATTCTAATTGCTTCTAATCTTGAAACTGGAGCAAAGGTCTCATCATAATCAATACCCTCCTCTTGACGATATCCTTGAACCACTAATCTTTCCTTGTATTCACCTAGTCTACATCCTGCAAAGCCTCAGCAATATTCTTTTGGTTCAATATGAGATAGAAAAGCATTGAAAGCACAAAGATTATTCAAAGAAGATCTGGCTTTGATTCCAGAGATTGGATCAATAATTATGTTGCCAATGGGATGATAACTTTGGTACTTGTAAGGTTTAACAACTACCCGGTTTCCCTAGATGTTACATAAATGTTTTGTTGTTGAGGAATAGGTTCATGGATAGGTTCCCTCAAGGTTTGCGGATCAGTTCCTCTTAGTTGAATTCCCCTTGTCGGGTTGCCTTGAGTAGACGGACATGTTCCTTCCTGTGGTGTAGCTTCAATCTGGGCTATGGTTTCATTTGAGTTTTGTACCAACCCAATTGCTTCATCATCATGTCATTGCCTCTTAGAAAGAATGTTAGTTTCATCAAAACTCATATGTACACTTTCTTCTACACGCATAGTTATTTTGTTATAAATCTTATAAGCTTTACTATGTGAAGAATATCCCAAGAATACTCCCTCATCACTTGTGGTATCAAACTTACCAAGGGAGTCTTTACCATTATTGTGCACAATGCACTTGCATCCAAATGCCCTAAGATAGGATATATTTGGCTTTATCCCATTAAGAAACTCATAGGGAGTCTTCTTAACAAGAGGTCTAGTTGTGCACCTATTTATGATTTAGCATGCAGTGTTCACAATTTCTGCCAAGAACTATGGGGCTGTTTACTAGAAAGAAGCATAGTCCTAGCCATTTCTTCCAATGTGCTATTCTTTCATTCAACTACTCCATCCTGTGGTGGAGTACCAGGAGCATAAAAATTATGATATATCCCATGTCCATCAAAATATTAAGCAAATTTAGCATTTTCAAATTCAGTACCATGATCAGACTTAATTTATGCAAGTCGATTACCTAGTTGTTTCTTAGTTTTTCTGACAATAGAAGTGAACATGTCAAATGCTTCTTCTTTAGATGTTAGAAATTGTGTCCAAGTAAACGGGAGTAATCATAAACAAACGCCATAACATATCTCTTATTACCTCTGCTTAATTTTCTCATTGGTCCACAAAGATCCATATGGACCAGTTCCATCGTTCTAGTGGTGCTTTCCATTTTCTTGCCATTTTACCTGCTTCCCCCTTACACAAGCCTCACAAACATTATCTTCCTTGAACTTAATGTTAGGCAGTCCTATCACCAAGTCCTTGGAGACTAGTTTGTTGAGTTGACTTAGACTGGTATGTCCAAGCAGGGGATCATTATCCAACACACTTAAACAAGTGAGTTCATTATCTGAGGGTG
Source organism: Nicotiana undulata (assembly GCA_005239495.1). Lineage (NCBI taxonomy): Eukaryota > Viridiplantae > Streptophyta > Magnoliopsida > Solanales > Solanaceae > Nicotiana > Nicotiana undulata. Next base: position 117,426 of record ML252085.1, read on the forward strand.
TGGACAGATCCACAATATATTTTCCTGTATGTTGACCCAAGTCACTGCATGGTTTTGAAGATTGACAAATGTCTACCCAGTTGAACCAGGTCCATCAGGGCAAACATACTTGAATAGTTCCATCGGCACAAGAACCGTCTATGTACAAGAGATATACGTGATTGTGAATTATCCATGAACCAAGAGGTTGTCTCCTAATACGAAAAGGTTGCAAATTGATAAGAGGTTAGAGTTCGAGTTCAGCAAGGACAGTAACAAAGGGAAGAAGTTAAGATTAACACAAACTCTTCTACCAAGGAAGAGTTGCATTAGAACTAAACAAGAACATCTCAAATACTTGCGCTATATAGTATTGAAGCATTCCTGCTGGATTCTCAATCGCACAAAGGGAGAAGTGAAATAAGAATTGAAAGAAAATTTTCAAGAGTTATTTTGCAAGCAAAATCCTTGTGCGATAGAAGGCTACTGACCAGCTAGAAGAACCAATACCATCTGTTTATCTTTCAAGTCTAATTGGTTGTAGTAGGTGATTTAATATTGTATCTTTCAGCTTTATAAGAAGCAATTGTAATAGGTACACATTGTTCAAGTTAGAGTTCACTTGAAGCTTGTCACAATTAGCTAGAGGCTAGGTTGCTACAAAGGGATTATAGTTAGTCCTGGGTTTACAAAAGAGTTTATTTTGTAAATGTTGTTTGGCTCAGAGTTGTAGTGAAGAGTTTTGGAAACTCTTACTGAGGAGTAGGTCGTGGTTTTTTCACCTTTTGAGCCAGGTGTTTTCAACGTAAAAATCTCTGTATTTTTACTTTACTGCATTTATTATTCCGCAAAAGTAGAAGTTGGAAAACCAAGAAGAACCAGGTTCTTCTAGTGAGACAGCACTCGAAAAATTGGACACCACACAAATCACCTGCCTCTTGTGTGGTATTGAAGTATAAAACACCAATTGGTATTACAGCAGGTTATCTTTGAAAAGGCTAACACCTTGGAAAAAATCAAAATGAGTGCACCACCTGGAAACTGGGAGGGTCAATCAACTGCAATGCCACTACTCTTAAAGTACCAGTATTACTCCTAGTGGAAGAACAGGATGAAGGACCACCTGATTGGAGAAGACTATGAACTCTGGGACATAGTCACTGATGGTCCTCTAGCTACCATGAAGAATACTGCTGAAGGTGTGAGGATCTGAAGAAATGGGTGAAGAATGCAAAGGCCAAAAAGTGGCTAGTGTGTGGACTAGGTCCAGACGAGTATAACATAATCCAAAGATGTACCACTGACAAAGAAATCTGGGATACCTTGCAAGTAGCCCATGAAGGAACACCTCAGGTAAAAAGATCAAGAGGTACTCTACTATACTCTCAGTATGAAAACTTCACTATGAAAAAAGGAGAGACAATCCAAGAGATGTACACAAGGTTCACAACTTTGACAAATGAACTTAAGTCTCTTGGAAGAGTCATTCTTGAAGAGGACAGGGTAGAGAAGATCCTGACAAGGGTCTTACCAATTACCTGGGAAAGTAAGATCACTGCTATCCAGGAATCCAAAAATATGGCAACCCTTAGGTTGGACGAGCTAATTGGAAACCTTACTGTTTATGAACTCATAAGGCAGACAATGAAAATGGATGCTCCAAAGAAGGAGAGGAGTCTAGCTCTGAGGATCACTAAGGTAGCAGATTTGGAGGAAGATGAGATGGCCATGATCACCAAAGAATTCAGAAACTTTCTCATAAGGAAGAAGGGCCTCTCTAGAGGAGGAAACTTCAACAAAGCAAAAGCTCCACAAAGGCTAACCAACGAGGGATGCTACAACTGTTGAAAGACTGACCACCTTATCAAGAATTGTCATCAGTGGGAAGTGGAACGGAAAAAGGAGAGATATGAAAGAAGGAACAGGAAGAAGGAACTGGTCCAACCCAAGAAAACGACAACAAAAGCTATGGTTGCTGCTTGGGGGGAATGTTCAGATGAAGAATCAGAATATGGTGAGACTGAAGATCAAGCGCTCATGGCAATTGGAGAATCTGATGAGGAATCACATGAAGAACCAGAGGTAAGTATCTCCCATCTTAAAAATAAAATAAAGTTCCTATATAAAGAAAAACTCTCTGGGTTGCTACTTGATTTCATGGATGATTATGAAGAAACAACCAAAGAGAAGGATCAACCCTCTAAAGAATGTGCAATGCTAAAAGAAAAATGCATGAACCTAGAAATCAGAGTAAGTGAATCTTAAGAGAAAAACATTGTCTTGTTGAACCAGGTTCATCCACTTGAAATTGAGATTCTAGAACTAAAATTTGAAAACATAAAATTGAAGTTAGGATCCAGTAAAAAAGTTGTTGATCATTCTCATATCATGTTAGAAGAAAATGTGGGAAAACTAAAAAGATAAGATGTATGCCAAGGATGAACAGATAAGAACACCAAAGAAGAACTTGGCAAAGTCAAACATGAATTAGATCGAACATGTAAGTGGAATAAATCCTATGTTGCCTTGACATGGCTTCAAGAGAATCATAGTAGCAACCGGAGAGGGCTTGGCTTTGGGATTCAATTTCCCAAGTGGGATCCCAAAATCAAGTATCTCACTCTCCCTGAGAATAAAATCTTTACCCATTGTGGTAAGACTGGCCACTACAAAATTGAGTGTACTGCAAAAGAGCAGGTCAGTCGAAGAAATGAGAGTTTTGTTAAAAAGAAAAACTGGCTACCAAATTGGGCCAGAAAAAGCTTGATTCATCCATTTTCTCTTAGAAAAGGACCCAAACTAGTTTGGGTTCTTAAAACTAACCCCTGATTTCTTTTTGTAGGTTCAAGTGAGAGGAAGCAGCCAAATTTTGTATTTGGATAGTGGCTGCTCAAAGCATATGACAGGGGACAAGGAACAGTTCCTTTCAATTGAACATGTGTATTTGATAGATGGCTTGAAATATAGCATGATCAGTGTGTTACAACTGTGTGACAGAGGTAACCTAGTTTCCTTCACTTCCACAAAATGTTTTGTGATTAACCTGCTTACTGACAAGATTGCTTTGCAAGGAAAACGAATGAATAACATCTATGTCGTAGACTTGTCCTCACTGTCTGAAAATGAACTCACTTGCTTAAGTGTGTTGGACAGTGATCCCCTGCTGTGGCACAAAAGACTTGGTCATGCAAGTTTAAATCAGCTAAACAAACTAGTCTCTAAATACTTAGTGGTAGGGCTTCCTAACATTAAGTTCAAGGAAGACAAAGTTTGTGAGGCATGTGCAAGGGGGGAGCAGGTAAGATCTTCTTTCAAAAGTAAGAAAATGGTCAATACCACCAGGACGTTGGAACTGGTTCATATTGACCTATGTGGTCCTATGAGAACTAGCATCAATAAGATCTGATCATGGTACTAAATTTGAGAATGAAAAGTTTTTTGAGTTCTGTGATGAACATAGAATCAATCACAATCTTTCTGCCCCTAGAACCCCACGTCAAAATGGGGTTGTTGAAAGAAAGAATAGAATTCTTGAAGACATGGCAAGAGTCATGCTTCTTTCTAGCAAACTACCCCACAACTTCTGGGCAGAAGCAATAAACACTGCATGCTACATAATAAATAGATGCATGACCAGGCCTCTGGTAGAGAAAACTCCTTATGAATTACTTAAAGGGAGAAAGCCCAACATATCACACCTTAGGGCTTTCGGATGCAAGTGCTTTGTGCAGAATAATGGCAAAGATTCCCTAGGTAAATTTGATCCGAGAAGTGATGAAGCAGTATTCTTGGGATATTCATCACATAGAAAAGCGTATAAAGTGTGCAATAAAAGGACTATGTGTGTAGAAGAAAGTGTGCATATTGTCTTTGATGAAACTAACACTCTTTATGAGAGACAAGAACCAGAAGACGAGGAGCATGGACTGGTGAGAAGCAGTGAACACATTGAAGCAAATATGAAAGATGGAACAAGTGATGGACCAGGTCCAACTACCCCAAGCAACATGACAGGGGGAACTCAACATGTGCACCATGGCCCTGATCCTGTTCCACAACAACAAGACACCATAGAACTATCTAGAAGTGAACAGTTGGTGCTCAAACCACAAAGATACCATAGTTCTCACCCTCTTGAGAACAACATAACAAATTTGACATCTGGAATCAAAACAAGATCCTCTTTGAAAACACTGTGTGCGTTTGATGCCTTTCTATCCTTGATTCAACCAAAGAACATTGGTGAAACCTTACAAGATGCTGACTAGGTAAATTCCGTGCAAGAAGAGCTGAATCGATTTGAAAGAAGTCAAGTATGGAACTTAGTACCCAGTCCACTAGACAAATCAGTGATTGGAACAAAGTGGGTGTTCAGGAACAAGCTCGATGAGGATGGAACTGTTACAAGAAACAAGGCTAGACTGGTTGTTCAAGGATATAGTCAAGAAAAGGGAATTGATTATGATGAGACCTTTGCCCCTGTGGCAAGACTGGAGGCAATCAAACTACTTATAGCATTTGCTGCACACATGGAATTCACTCTCCATCAGATGGATGTTACGAGTGCCTTTCTCAATGGCTATCTGAAGGAAGATGTATTCGTCAAACAACCTCCAGGTTTTGAAAGCAAGGAGTCACCTGACCACGTATACAAACTCGACAAGGCTCTCTATGGTCTCAAACAAGCACCTAGAGCATGGTATGAGCGGCTATCAAAATTCCTTCTAGAACATGGGTACAAATGAGGCAAAATTGACAGCACCTTCTTCTTAAAGGAAAAGGGTAAAGAACTCCTGGCTGTGCAAATATATGTGGATGATATCATATTTGGGGCGACTTATGAAAAATTTAGTAAGGAATTTGCTATAGTTATGGGGAGTGAGTTTGAGATGAGTATTATGGGTGAGCTAAACTTCTTCTTAGGATTGCAAATCAAGCAAAACTCAAATGGAACAATGATCCATCAACAAAAGTATGTGAAATAATTGCTCAAGAAATTTAAAATGGAAGACTCAAAGGAAATAGACACCCCCATAGCCACATATACAAAATTGAATGTGGATTAACCTGGTTCATCCGTTGATCAGAAGCTATACAGAGGGATGATTGGGTCTCTATTATATCTCACTACCAGTAGACCTGATATTGTGTTCAGTGTAGGACTATGTGCTAGGTTTCAGGCAAATCCAAAGGAGTCTCACCTAACTGCAGTGAAGAGAATTTTGAGATATCTGAAAGGCACCACTGATTTGTGCCTTTGGTATCCTAAAGGTAGTAATTTCGACCTTGTAGGATATGTTGATGTTGATTATGCAGGTTTCCTGGTTGACAGGAAAAGTACTTCAGGCATGGCTCACTTTTTAGGCTCCTGCCTTGTGTCTTAGGCCACCAAGAAACAAAATTCAGTAGCTTTGTCTACTGTTGAGGCTGAATATATGGCTGCAACCTCATGTTGTGCTCAGTTGCTGTGGATCAAGAAACAACTCATGGACTTTGGTATAGATATGGGATGCATTCCTATTTTCTGTGATAACACTAGTGCAATTAGTATGACCAAGAATTCGGTTCATCATAAGATAACTAAGCACATAGATGTTAGACACCACTTTCTTAGGGATAACTATGAAAAGGGAATGATCTCAATTGAATTTTGTGCTACTGACAAGCAAATTGCAGATATATTTACTAAAGCACTAAGTAGGGAGCATTTTGAGAGAAACAGGCTTGAATTAAGGATGATTAAGATCATCTAACTGGAAAAAAATGAATTTGTTTTTGCTAGAAACACTATCATAGATAATCAACCAGACTAATCATTGCTTAGTATCATGAATTTACTGTCATACTCTCTTGCCATGTATTAATATGATTCACTGGTTGCTAATGATGTTTTTATATCTTTGTAAATTGAGGCAAATTAAAGAATTTAACACGATGAACCTGGTTCATCTGACTGACAAGGTACGTGCTCATCTCCATACATTTATTGAAATAAGTATGGTCACACATGAGCAGGACTCTATCCTTATTTAGTTCAATTAAAATTCTCAGTACTTATCCCAAAATGAACCAGTTTCAAGAAGTCCCATCGCTACTTAATTAGCCTAGATTTAGGGGATTCTTAACTGTCTAATCAATGACACTCCTATGTCGATTAGACTCCCTCTTGATTAAATGTTCTTCCCGTTGTATTATTCATAAACACATCTTATAGAAGGGTCATCATTACCTCCCATATTCATAACATAACAAGTAGAACCAAGTTCTTCATTCCTCTAAAATCAAAACTGACCAAATCGTCATCTCTCCCTAAAACGTTCATAACAATGTCTTCATCACCCCCTGCCTCTTCTTCCTCTTCATCATCCATACGTAATTACGATGGAGGACGTGAAGACTCTTTGCCTAATTCCCCATCAGTATATAGTTCACAATCTCCAGTCAGATCTTCAACCCCAGAAAACCCTCCAGTTCTTGAACCTACACCTAACCCTACTCCAGCCCCCAGGGCACGAAGAGTGAAAGTTCTTGCCAAAAAATTTGTTGCTTCTGGCTCTCGTGCAAAATTCTTGGAGGAAATTCTTAAAGCCAACGAGGTTCTTGAGTCTGAATCTTCAAGTGAATCCTTCAAATTCGCTAATGAGGATGAAGCACCAGGTTCATCCAGTTCTGAGCAAGGTAATCTTAAAGTTGATTCTGAAACTACTACTACTGAAAACATGTTTGTGTTGGTTGGGTCAGTTGTTGATGTTGAAGTGCCGGATAGGCGAAGAAAATTGGGGAAAGATAAAATTCTTGAGAGAGAGGGAAAAGGAGTTTTTGTAAGGGGATCTGGGGAGGACGGTACCACTTTGGCTATTTTTTGTCCCGTTCCTGAGATTATTGAAGAAGGTGTCACAAATTTGGGGGAAAGTGTTGCTGAGGAAGAAACAACAGATCTAGAGAGCTTACAAAAATCAGCAGATGAACCTAGTTCATCTATCGAGGAGACACTGGCTGAGATGCTGAGGAAATATTATAACCCCAAAAAGAAGAGAACTCAAAAGTTCAAGAAAGTCACTACCATAGTTCCTCCAAAGAAAAGGAAAGCTTTTGTATGTTGATGCTCCTGCCCAAAAGTTCGTGCTACACAAAGTGCTGTTCGACAAGGTGAAGAAGAGTTAGAAAGGGATCTGGGAGAGAGAAAGAATAAGAAAGCTTCAAAGGGAAAGGCAAAGGTAGGAGAGCCTATTGAGACTGTTATTGTTGATGATGATACGATGGACCTGGTCCATCATGAGGAGCAGCCTTCTCCAGTTTTGGTTGAGACACCCAAGCCCAAGAAGACTAAGGCTTCTTCAAAGAAGTCAGTTGTTGTGTCGGCCACACCCTCAAGCACTGCTAAAAGGTCCAGGTCCAAGGCAAAGAAAGTGAAGGTTTTTGAAGAAGATGATGAAAAAGAATGGAGTGGAGGAGAGGAGGAGATGTCTGGTGAGAAATCTAACAAACTCACCTTTGTTTGGAAAGCGTACAATTCTTAAGGGAAAGCTGGTGAAAGATCTGGAAGAGTCCGTAATGATCTTTTTTATGGATGCGCTTGATGTACAAGGGTTGAAGGACATGGTCTTTCACCTGGAAAGAAGGCTGGGAAGGAACGAACTGGTGGATTTTATGGCCAATGCAAGTGTCAAGAATGGCAGGGTGACCTCCACAGTCAAAGGAATTCAGATCACATTTGATGCAAAGGAGCTGGGAAAGATTCTGCATATTCTTGTTGAGGGCTATGATGATTACACTAGGCAAAGATGGCCTAGTCTTGATAGAATGGCATCAGCTCTCAACATCACCAGATTCTTTTGTGAAAATGAGGAGGAAACTGAGCCCAGGCCAGTGTTAAAAAGTGAAATGAAGCCCCAGAACAAGCTGTTCTTCGAATTTGTTATCAAGTTTCTTCTTCCAAGACAAGAGCGTAGGCACATCGCTAGTTACATGGACTTAACGCTTATGGAGTTCCTGTATAGGGGAAAGCAGATTAACTGGCCAGCTTTCATCATTCTACTCTTGGACAGAGTTGTAAATTGAACCAAAGCACATGCTATTCCTTATGGCTTTATTCTGACGGTTGTGCTTGCCCACTCTGAGGTTTCTGTGAAGAAAGCTGAGATGGATAATGCTAAGGATTATTTTGGGAAGAACACTTTGCTGACTTTTGATTATATTGTCAATGTTCCTAAGGATGAACCTGGTTCATCTTGGAAGAAGCCAGTCAATAGCAAAGTCAGGTCATTGGTGCATGAAGGAGATATAAAGGATGCGGAGATCCTTAAATTGAAATCTCGCCTTCATGAGGTGGAAGTTGGGCGGGATGCTCTCAGAGTTGAACTAGCAAAGGAGAAGGAGAAAAATGAAGGTGTTATTCAACAAATGCTTTCTCTCCTTCAAGCCAAGAACCCTACCTCATCTACCCCTACCCAACCTTAGGTTGTCCAGAGCCACCAAAAACCCCTCATTGCCCAGTTCGGGATTTGTTATGTTTCTGTTTTTTGTTATGTTTTTCTCATGGTTATGACTTTTTTAGTTCTTTCTATGTATGGTGTATGATTACTGACTAATCAATGAATTCTGCTTCTGTTAGTTATTGAGTTTGTCTCAGTTTTTACATAGCTTACATTTATTGGTTTCTTTTGATGATTAATCATGTTTGCACCTGCAGTTGCCTCAATGGCCATGAGTAATTATAAAAATTCTGGTAAGTTTATCATTTTGCAACTTTTTGATGATGCCAAAAGGGGGAAGAAATGTACTTTTGTTGATGGATAATAGTTCTATTTGAGTTTTGTTTAATTTGTAAGCCTAAAAAGAAATTAAGCTCAACCATAATACTCACTTCAAATTCATTACCTATTAATTTAGCAAATAATTTACCTAACTTATCAGTAGTTGCTCCAAATATTATAACATCAACATATATCTGAACTACCAAGAGATGTTTACCTTTTTCTTTCAAGAATAAAGTATTGTCAATTTTACCTCTCTTGTAGGCATGCTCAAGCAAGAATTTTGATATTCTTTCATACTATACTCTTTGAGCGTGGTAGAGCCCAGAAAGTACCTTGTTAAGCTTGTACACATGATCAGGGCATTCATTACTTTCAATGCACTCTTGACATCAATCTAATGGAGAGTGAATTTCATGTAAGCGACAAAGGATATAAGGATTCTAATTGCTTCTAATCTTGAAACTGGAGAAAAGGTCTCATCATAATCAATACCCTCCTCTTGACGATATCCTTGAACCACTAATCTTTCCTTGTTTTCACCTAGTCTACATCCTGCAAAGCCTCAGCAATATTCTTTTTGTTCAATATGAGATAGAAAAGCATTGAAAGCACAAAGATTATTCAAAGAAGATCTGGCTTTGATTCCAGAGATTGGATCAATAATTATGTTCCCAATGGGATGATAACTTTGGTACTTGTAAGGTTTAACAACTAGCCGGTTTCCCTAGATGTTACTTAAATGTTTTGTTGTTGAGGAATAGGTTCATGGATAGGTTCCCTCAAGGTTTGCGGATCAGTTCCTCTTAGTTGAATTCCCCTTGTCGGGTTGCCTTGAGTAGACGGACATGTTCCTTCCTGTGGTGTAGCTTCAATCTGGGCTATGGTTTCATTTGAGTTTCGTACCAACCCAATTGCTTCATCATCATGTCATTGCCTCTTAGAAAGAATGTTAGTTTCATCAAAACTCATATGTACACTTTCTTCTACACGCATAGTTCTTTTGTTATAAATCTTATAAGCTTTACTATGTGAAGAATATCCCAAGAATACTCCCTCATCACTTGTGGTATCAAACTTACCAAGGGAGTCTTTACCATTATTGTGCACAAAGCACTTGCATCCAAATGCCCTAAGATAGGATATATTTGGCTTTCTCTTATTAAGTAACTCATAGGGAGTCTTCTCAACAAGAAGTCTATTTGTGCACCTATTTATGATTTATCATGTAGTGTTCTCAGTTTCTGCCAAGAACTATGTGGCTGTTTACTAGAAAGAAGCATATTCATAGCCATTTCTTCCAATGTCCTATTCTTTCATTCAACTACTCCATCCTGTGGTAGAGTACCAGGAGCATAAAAATTATGATCTTGTGATGACCCAGAAGGTCATCCTAAGTAAATTCAGCTAAATCTGTGTTTCGAGGCTCTGAAAGCCTCCGTTAATCTCACCCTTATATGTGTGCGCAGCCCGGGCGTGTAGCCGGGAAGCTTCTATGTAAAAATTTAATGAAAATGGATTTTTTGAAACAATTAAATGAATAAAGTTGACTTTGGTCAACATTTTCGGTGAACGGACCCGAACCCGTGATTGGAAGGTCCTGGAGGGTCCGTAGGAAAATATGGGACTCGGGCGTATGCCCGGAATCGAATTTCGAGGTCCCAAGCCCGATAAATAAATTTTGAAAGAAAATTATTTTCTGAAAATAATACAGGTTTTTGAAAATGAACTTTGATGTGAAAACTGTGTTACCGGGCCCGTATTATGGTTCCGGAGCCTGGAACAGGTTTAATATAAGTTATGTGACTTATCTGTGAAATTTGGTGTAAAACGGACTTAAAATGACGTGTTTCGGATCAAAATCGGAATAATTAAGCTTTGTGATGTTTTAAGAAAATTCTATGAGTTTAGGGGCTTAATTCATTGATTTTGATGATGTTTCAATGATTAAATGCTTGAATAAGTCCGTAGGTTGATTTGGGAGTCGTGTGTGTTTTTGATTTTTAGCCCCGAGGGCTCGGGTGAGTTTCGGGTAGCTGACGAGGTGTAAATGAGTCAAACATCTGGTGTTTTATCTCAATTTTTGGTGTCTGGTGTTTCCTTCACTGCGATCGCAGCCATTTATTCGCGATAGCATAGGGTTAGAGGAAGGGGTAGCTGGGTTGCACTATGTGATCGCATCTCGGCCTCCACGATCGCATAGTGTGTCAGTGGAGTCGGGTGGGGGCTGGGTTGTATCTCTCTGCAGTCGCACCTCTCCCTCCGCGATCGCAGAAGTCTGTGGCCTGGCCCTTCTGCGATCGCATCTTGCCTTTTGCGGTCGCATAGTAGGAAATCATATAGCTGTGCGATTGCAGCCCTTCTTCTGCGATCGCAGAGAACAATTTTCGCCCAGTTATTTCATTACTCAAAAACAGAATACTTACACGGGATTTTTCATATTTCACCAACTTTTTTTTCTCAAAGACCCCATAGACGATTCCTAAGCTAGTTCTCCTCCTAACCATTTGGGTAAGTTATTCTAACACTAATTTCTTCCACTTTTCTTCCCTAATCACTAGAATCCAGGCCTAGAATCCTAAAATCAAAGTAGAAAATAGGGGTTTTGGGTAGAGTTAGGTTTTTGGGAATTTTGGATAATTCAACCCCAATTAGGGGTCGGATTTCAAAACAAATTATATATTCTAACTCGTGGGGGTATGGGTGATCGGGTTTTGGTCCGAACCTCGTGTTTGGACCAAGTGGGTCCAGGGTCGAATTTTGGAATTTTTTGAAGAATGATAGGAATTGTGTATTTAGGCTATAGGATTGTGTTATTGAGTCATTATTGATATACTTAAGTTAATTATGCCTAGATATTGTCGTTCCGAATTTGTATTCCAAAGGAAAGGCGGTGTTAGAGGGTTGATTGCTATATTTTAGACCTAAGGTAAGTGTCTTGCCTATCTTTGGTGAGGGAATAGGTATTGTATGCTATGTGCTAAGTGTTTATCATGTTCAATGCATAGGTAAGGTGACGGGTACCTATGCATTGTGTGTCAAGCATGCCCGTGAGTCCATTTTTGATAAAAATCTTGTTATTACTTCCAAGTTTGTTATATTATGAACTTGTATCTACTTGGAAGTCGTTATTGTTTGAAATCGTGGTTGATGAACCTATGATATATTGGTTTGATTGAAAACCCAACTGTTGTGAAATTGATTGATGTTTTCCCCTTGTTGGGTGATATTGAACTGTATTTCCACTATGATGTATTCCTTACAATTATATATGTCATTGTTTGGTGAGGAAGAGTGTAAAGCACAAAGGGTGATGTCGTTCCATGATATTTGATTACATTGCATAGTGAGAGAGATAAAGTAAAGCACGAAGGGTGATGTCGTGCCATGACTTACATTGATTAAAAGCACGAAGGGTGATGTCGTGCCATGATTTACATTGATTATAAGCATGAAGGTTAATGTCGTGCCATGATTTATATTGCCTTACATTGTACATTGCATTGTGAGGAAGAGAGTAAGAGCACGAAGGGTGAAGCCGATCCATAATTTACATTGATTAAAAGCAAGAAGGTTAATGTCATGCCATGATTCATATTGATTACATCATATATTGCATAGTAAGGACAAGAGTAAAAGCACGAAGGGTGATGCCGTGCCATTGTTGTTTTTTTCAGGCATTTACAATTATTTCATTAGCAATTGTGTTAAAGCCTTTCTTGCTTTCCCCTATATGTCAATTTAACTGCTTCATATCACTTGTTCCCCCTTTACTGCTCCTGTATCCCTTACTTGTCTGCTTATTTCTTGCCTTGTCTTGTCCCTGTCACCTGCTGTAGAATAGGACAGGTTATCGTTGTTGTCAAGTCTATTCTCGTCACTACTTCGGCCGAGGTTAGGCTCGGAACTTACTCTGTACATGGGGTCGGTTGTGCTAATGCTACACTGCACGTCTTAATGTTATGCAGATCCCGCATCCGGACCCAGTGGACCGCATTGAGGGAGTCACCTTCAGTCCACCTAGAGCTTCAAGGTATACCCGCTGGCGTTCGTGGGCCTTTGTGTCTGTCCTGCCTTTAAATTCCTTATTGTCTTATCTTTTCCCTTAGTTTCAAGACAATGATGTATTTCTTTTCAGACTCTTTATTTAGCACTCTTTTTAGACAGTTCGTGAGTTGTGACACCCCGGTTTTGGGCTTATGCGACGTTATATATTTTACTATTTCACTTAGCATTTTCGAATTTCTATTACTTTTCCGCTGTTAAAAGTCTAAAGTGTTTCGTTATTTCTGTTAATATTTGTAAAGGCATTTTCTTTACTACTGTCGGATTGGGTAACAAAAGTTAGATTACTTGTGCACGTTGGCTTGTCTAGCGGGTTCAACGTTAGACGCAGTCACGGCCTGAAGGGTGAGATTTCGGGTCGTGACAGATCTATCCCATGTCCATCAAACAATTAAGCAAATTTAGCATTTTCAATTTCAGTACCATGATCAGACTTAATTGATGCAAGTCGATTACCTAGTTGATTCTTAGTTTTTCTAACAATAGAAGTGAACATGTCAAATTCTTCTTCTTTAGATGTTAGAAATAGTGTCCAAGTAAACGGGAGTAATCATAAACAAACTCCATAACATATCTCTTACCACCTCTGCTTTAATTTTCTCATTGGTCCACAAAGATCCATATGGACCAGTTCCATCGTTCTAGTGGTGCTTACCATTTTCTTGCCATTGCACCTGCTTCCCCCTTACACAAGCCTCACAAACATTATATTCCTTGAACTTAATGTTAGGCAGTCCTATCACCAAGTCCTTGGAGACTAGTTTGTTCAGTTGACTTAGACTGGTATGTCCAAGGAGGGGATCATTATCCAACACACTTAAACAAGTGAGTTCATTATCTGAGGGTGTGGACAGATCCACAATATATTTTCCTGTATGTTGACCCAAGTCACTGCATGATTTTGAAGATTGACAAATGTCTACCGAGTTGAACCAGGTCCATCAGGGCAAACATACTTGAACATTTCCATCTGCACAAGAACCGTCTATGTACAAGAGATATACGTGATTGTGAATTATCCATGAACCAAGAGGTTGTCTCCTAATGCGAAAAAGTTGCAAATTGATAAGAAGTTAGAGTTTGAGTTCAGCAAGGACAGTAACAAAGGGAAACATTTGAGATAAACACAAACTCTTCTACCAAGGAAGAGTTGCATTAGAACTAAACAAGAACATCTCAACTACTGGCGCAATATAATGTTGAAGCATTCCTGCTGAATTCTCAATCGCATAAAGGTAGAAGTTAAACAAGAATTGAACGCAAAATTCCCAGAGTTATTTTGCAAGCAGAATCCTTGTGCGACACAAAGGCTACTGACCAGCTAGAAGAACCAGTTCCATCTGTTTATCTTTCGAGTCTAGTTGGATGTAGTAGGTGAATTAATATTGTATCTTTCAGCTTTATTAGAAGCAATTGTAATAGGTACACACTGTTCAAGTTAGAGTTAACTTGAAGCTTGTCACAATTAACTAGAGGCTAGGTTGCTACAAGGGGATTATAGTTAGTCCTAGGTTTACAAAAGAGTTTATTTTGTAAATGCTATTTGGCTTAGAGTTGTAGTGAAGAGTTTGGGAAAATCCTACTGAGGAGTAGGTCGTGATTTTTTCACCTTTTGAGCCAGGTATTTTCCACGTAAAAATCTCTTTGTTTTTACTTTACTGCATTTATTATTTCGCAACAGTAGAAGTTGGAACACAAAGAAGAACTAGGTTCTTCTAGTAAGACAACACTCAAAAAATTGGGCACCACACAAATCACCCCC
>ML252085.1:132013-154699 GCA_005239495.1 Nicotiana undulata
GCCCCCCCCCCCCCCCCCCCCTTTTGTGGTATTGAAGTATAAAACATCACTGTAAAACTATCTTGTCAATGTTAAGATTTATCACGAAGTATTTTGTAGAGGTGAATGCTATCATGTTACCTCTACCAGACAGTTATCATATACATATTAGATTGTACTTCACTCCATCTATCAAGTAGATATTTCCAATAGAGTGAGAATCTGTCTTACCTACCTTTCCAACCCCAAGGATCTCACCTTTCTTCCCATTTCCAAAGGAGACATTACATCCTTTAAGGTCCTCAAGTGAAAGGAACTAGTTCTTGCTTTATGTCATATGCTTTGAGCAGCCACTATCCATGTACCATATTTAGCTGCTCCCTTTCACTTGGACCTACCAAAGGAAATCAAGGGTTAGTTTTTAGCACCCAAACTAGTCTTTCTATAGGCAAAAGGATAAATAAAATTATCTTTTGCCCAACTTGGTAGCCTATTTTTTCATAGAACAAAATTTTTGTTCTTTTTAATTTTTTTTATTTTGCAGCGCATTCACTCTTATAGTGACTAGTGTTACCACAATGTATTCAAGTTTTATTCTCAAGGAGTGTGAGGTACTTGCCTTGGGGATCCCACTTAGGTGCAAAGTTTCAAAAGCAAAGTCCTTTTCTGTTGCTACTATTGTGTTCTTGTAGCAATGAAAGTGCATCAGAGGACATGTTCCATTTACATGTTCTATCTACCTATTTCTTAACCTTATACATGTCCTCCTTCAGGGTTCTTACCAATTCATCCCTTTTATTAAGCTCATCATTTACCTTTCCTAGATCATTTTTGATTGAGAGTTTTGTGTCGCTAACTATTTAATTACATGTTCCTAACTTCAATTTCATATTTTCATATCTAAGTTTTAAGACAGTTGTATCAAGTGCATGAATCTGGTTCTTTAATGAAGTATTTTCCTTTTTAGTTTTACAAATATTTAAATCCAGGTTTTTGTATTCTACTTAAAATGTTTCACTTTTTTACCACTATTCGTTTTTCAGAACATATATTCTTAGATTCATCAATGAAAGTTAGAAACAATTCTAATAGTCTATCTTTAGAAAAGAGTTTAATTTTATCCTTAAGGTCCAGAAAACTTATCTTATATTCTTCATTAGGTTCATCTTCAGATTCTCAAACTACTATAAGAGCTCGTTCAGCATTATCATCGGTGTACTCATCTGAACTTCTAAAGATCCGTAAAATTTCATGTCTAAAATAAATCTATAATAGGTCCCTGTGTTGTTAGAACTGTAGAAATTCTTAAAAACGGGCCTTTTTGAGTAAAAAGTACCCCGAGACTTAAAAGATAAGATTTTCCAGAATTGTGTTGTTAAGTGACGCACTATGCGATCGCATAACAGGTACGCGGACCGCATAGTGGTCGCATACATGGGCAGACTTCTGTCAAGTTTGAGGACAGCTATGCGGCCCAAGATGCGATCGCATATTGGAAATGCGGACCGCATAGTTGTCGCATTCTTGCACCTCCATTTTTGCGAAGGAGGTTATGTGACGCACTATGTGATCGCATAACAGGTATGCAGACCGCATAGTAGTCGCATACCTGGGCAGTCCGGTCTTATTTTTGGCCCATTTTAGGGCCAACTATGCGACAGGAATGCAGACCGCATAGCAGGAACGCGATCGCATTACTGACCACATTTCCTGCTTCGGGGCTTGTTAATTTCTAATTTTGCACCCGAGGGTTAGGTTTACTTCCTATCTTAAGGCCTCCAAGATAATCAGTAAGGGGTGCATCTATCATTTAGTCTGAGTTGCAGACACCATTTCAGAGGTGCCTGCTCCCGAGTCTGTGTTGATTGTGAATGAGTGTCTTGAAGTTTTTCCGGATGAACTTCCTGGAATTCTGCCAGATAGAGAGATCGATTTCGAGATTGATGTATTGCCAGATACACAGCCAATATCTATTCCACCTTACAGAATCGCACCAGCAGAATTGTGAGAGTTAAAGGAGCAATTGAAAGATCTATTAGAAAACGATTTTATTCGGCCAAGTGTGTCGCCTTGGGGCGCACCGGTTCTTTTTGTCAGAAAGAAGGATGGATTTCGTAGAATGTGTATTGATTATCGGCAGCTCAACAAGGTCACCATCAAGAATAAATATCCACTGTCTCGGATAGATTATTTGTTCGATCAGTTGCAAGGTGCTATGTTTTTCTCAAAGATTGATTTATGGTCCGGGTATCACCAGTTAAAGATCAGGGAGAAGGATATTCCTAAGACCGCCTTCAGGACTCGTTATGGGCACTTTGAATTTATGGTAATGTCTTTTAGGCTAACCAACGCCCCAGCAGCTTTTATGGAACTTATGAATCGGGTTTTCAAGCTGTTTCTTAACTCCTTTGTGATTGTCTTCATTGACGATATCCTTATTTATTCGCAAAGTCAGAAAAATCATGCTAATCACCTCAGGGCAGTTCTGCAGACTCTTCATCAGCACCAGTTATATGCAAAGTTTTCAAAATGTGAGTTTTGGCTAGAATCAATCACCTTTTTGGGCCATGTTGTTTCTAGGGAAGGGATTCGAGTTGATCCCCAAAGGATCGCATTGGTGAAGAATTGGCCTAGACCGACGACCCCGATAGAGATTCGCAGTTTCTTGGGTCTAGCTGGGTATTATCGGAGATTTGTGGAGGGATTCTCTACTATCGCCTCCCCATTGACCAAGCTGACGTAGAAAGTAGTTAAGTTTCAGTGGTCCGATGCTTGTGAATAGAGTTTTCAGGAATTGAAATCAAGATTGACTTCGGCACCGGTGTTGACCTTGCTAGAAGGTACAGAAGGATTCATGGTTTATTGTGATGCTTCGAGGGTTGGTTTGGGGGGTGTTTTGATGCAATGTGGTAAGGTAATAGTGTATGATTCAAGGCATCTCAAGAATCACGAGAAGCATTATCCGACGCATGATTTGGATCTCGCAACGATTATGTTTGCATAGAAAATCTGGCGGCATTATCTTTATGGGGTCCATGTGGACGTGTTCACAGACCACAAGAGTCTTCAGTATCTATTCAAGAAGAAGGAGTTGAACTTAAGGCAGCGAAGGTGGTTAGAACTTCTCAAGGATTATGATATGAATATTTTGTACCATCTAGGGAAGGCGAATGTGGTAGTCGACGCTCTTAGACGGAAATCCATGGGTATCTTGGCACATTTGGAGGCCGGTCACAGGCCTTTGGATCGGGAGGTTTATCAATTGGACAGTCTTGGGGTCTGACTTTTGGCCTCAGATGAGGGGAATGTCGTGGTGCGTAATGGAGCGGAGTCCTCGCTTATAGCG
Source organism: Nicotiana undulata (assembly GCA_005239495.1). Lineage (NCBI taxonomy): Eukaryota > Viridiplantae > Streptophyta > Magnoliopsida > Solanales > Solanaceae > Nicotiana > Nicotiana undulata. The sequence goes on from ML252085.1 coordinate 135,339, forward strand.
AAAGTTAAGAAAAAGCAATTCAGAGATCCAGTATTTTTACAATTGAGAGAGGCAATTTTGAATCACAAGACTTCAGCATTTTCGCTCGGCAATAGTGACGGTGTCTTGTGGTGCCAAGGGAGACTATGTGTTCCTGATGTGGATGATCTTCGGTAAAGGGTAATGGTAGAGGCTCACAATTCCAGGTATTTTGTTCACCCAGGTTCTACAAAAATGTATCGCGATCTCAAGGAGATTTATTGGTGGAACAATATGAAGAGAAGTGTCGCGGACTTTGTGGCTAGGTGTCCGAATTGTCAGCAAGTGAAGGTCGAGCATCAGAGGCCCTGTGAGTTGACGCAGCTTATGGAAATACCGATGTGGAAATGGGAATTGATCAATATGGACTTTGTGGTAGGGTTACCCCGCACTCAGCGCAAGTTCGACTCAATTTGCGTAATAGTGGATCGACTCACGAAGTCGGCGCATTTCTTGCCAATCAAGTGCACCGATACTGCAGAACAGTACGCTCAGTTGTATATCAAGGAAATAGTCAGACTCCATGGCACTCCATTTTCTATTATCTCGAAACGAGGGGCCCAGTTCACAACTAACTTTTGGAGAAAATTTTAGCAAGGTTTGGGTACTCAGGTAAATCTCAGCACAACTTTCCACCCACAGACGGATGGTCAAGCGGAGTGGACTATTCATAGTCTTGAAGATATGTTTCGGGTCTGTGTTTTAGATTTAAAGGGTAGCTGGGATGATCACTTGCCGCTTATAGAGTTTTCTTATAATAACAGCTTTCATGCTAGTATTCAGATGGCCCTATTTGAGGCATTGTACGGTAGGAGGTGTAGGTCTCCGATCGGATGGTTTGAGGTTGGTGAGGCGGAATCGTTAGGACAAAATTTTGTGCATCAAGCTATGGAAAAGGTTAGAGTCATTCAGGAGAGGATGCAAACTGCTCAGAGTCGTCTGAAATCTTATGCGGACGTTCGTCGTAGAGATTTGGAGTTCCAAGTAGATGGTTGGGTATTCTTGAAGGTGTCTCCCATGAAGGGAGTAATGCAGTTTGGGGAAAAGGGAAAATTGAGCCCGAGGTACGTCGGGCCATGTCGGATTGCTCAAAGGATAGGGCAAGTAGCATATAGGCTGGAATTGCCCCCTGAAATGTCATTAGTGCATCCAGTGTTTCATGTGTCCATGCTAAAGAAGGTAATTGGATATCCAGCTGCCATTGTTCCAGTTAAGACCATTGAAATTATTGAAGAATTGTCATATGAAGAGGTTCCGGCTGCTATTCTTTATAGGCAAGTCAGTAGATTGAGGAACAAAGAAATTGCTTCTGTTAAAGTGTTATGGCTAAGTCAGCAAGTCGAGGAAGCCACGTGGGAAGCGGAAAGTGAAATGAAAGAAAAATATCCCCATTTGTTTGAATAAGTCTAGTAGTGATCGTGAGAACTCCCATCTCTAAGCAAATACTCTTTTGTGTTTAATTTTGTGCAAGAACACTTCACTCTGTTAATTTCCCTACTATTTTAACTTCTCAAGTTGTGCCTTATTTGTGCATATTATGATTATTTGGGTAATGTGCAACTCCTTGAAGTAAGCTAAATTATGCGCAATTCATGTGGTAGTTAAATGATATGCAAGTTGTGGTGATAACTGAATTATGTATGAGAGTGTTGAAGTAATTGAGTTATATACACTTTGATGAGATAATTGAAATTGTTAGAGTAATTGAAAATATGTGAAATTGGTTAACAATGTGTTTCGGGGGCTCTCTGAAAAGTAGATAGGCCTAATTACAAAGGAAACACTGGCGAAATTTTCAGAAAAATATCGGAGTTAGTGAAAATTTAGGGGTTATCATATTGTGTTGTCCAAAATGATTCCCCCGATCCTCATTAGGACGAATGAGTTTAAGTGGGGGAGGATGAAAAGACCCGTAAGCTTTCATGTCTAAAATAATTCCCGAATAGGTCCTTGTGTTGTTATAATTGTAGAAATTCTTAAAAAATGAACCTTTTTAAGTAAAAGTTACCCCGAGACTTAAAATATAAAATTTTCCAGAATTGTGTTGTTATGTGACGCACTATGTGATCGCATAACAGGTATGTGGACCGCATAGTGGTCGCATACATGGGCAGACGTCTGTCCAGTTTGAGGACAACTATGCGGCCCAAGATGCGATTGCATCTTGGAAATGCGGACCGCATAGCTGTCGCATTCTTGCACCTCCATTTTTGTGGAGGAGGTTATGCGACGCACTATGCGATCGCATAACAGGTATGCGGACCGCATAGTGGTCGCATACCTGGGCAGTCCGGTCTTATTTTTGGCCCATTTTAGGGCCAACTATGCGAATGGAATGCGGACCGCATAGCAGGAATGCGATCGCATTCCTGAGCGCATTTCCTGCTTCGGGGCTTGTTAATTTCTAATTTTGCACCAGACCCCCAGTTTAATAAAACACCCCTAGCATGAACAGAATGGCCTTTGTTCTGAAGACCTAGTGAGTTCCTTTTTTTTCAAAGGTAGTCCTTTTCTTTCCTCGGACCGATAACTCGCTTGTTCAGTACTGCTAACTATTATAGGAGGATGTCGTCTCCTCGGATCATTGTGCAATGTCTTAATCAAATGCCTAGTGTAGGCTGATGCCTTTGCCGAGTCTTAAACTCCAACTCCTAAACTCAAAACTTGTCGTAAATGCCCATTTTATCCAAGTTATACAATTTATTCTAGGATAGTCTTTCTTTTTCTGATGGTTCCTAACGTACTGGAGTTATAACATTTGAATTTCTCTTACATTATACGTTCACTTTCACACTGAAAGGGAACATCACGGGGGAGGAAGATAGAAAGGTAACCTATGACACCGGGGAATTACGCTTTTTCTCCCGCCTCAGCCGGCGAGATGAGTCTGGGAAAGCCTGACGAAAGGATCGATCCCACGTATGTGGAAAAATACAGGGATGACTTGTGGCTAGGGGTGAAAGGCCAACCAAGATCGGATATAGATGGTTTTCCGCGAAATCTCTTTGCTTGCGCATCTTTTTTTCTCCCATGATTTTCGTTGGTCAACAACCAACCAAAGTGCTCTATACTTCTTCACTACTCATACAGGCTTGACGGAGTTAAGCTTTATTGAGGGAATCGTTTTGTCTCAATCAATCAAGAATGTTATATATTTCAGGAGCTAGATTAGTTGGCGATGAACAAGTAAGAATTTCCCTCATTTTTAACATTTATCTGAAAAAAATAGAGAGAAGTGAGAGTTGGTTCTAGAGAGAGAAGTCCCCATCTTCCTCAAATTGATTCTTCAAACATCACTCAAGCCCAGAAATTATCGAGTAATCTCCGTTCTTCATCACAAGAGGTAAGTCTTCACCATATTTCCCCAATTTCTCAGATTTTGGTTAAGAATAAAACACACATAGGTTGGTTCTTGAAAATAAAAGTTGAAACTTTCCATGCATGTGAAAAATCTTCCATGACCTAGTAAAAGGGAAGCTAGTTAAAGTAATCTTTCACTAAAAAGGGGTAGTAATCGAAAGGGGTCACATAGTGTTCGATAAAATGCCTAAATGAGTTCGAGTTATGTTCATGGCTCCTAATTCTAAAACAAAATATGTCACATTGTGGAATAGATTGACGGTGCTAGACGGTTCGATGAATTGTGATAGAAATTAAAGGGGAATTAGACTCGAGGTATGTATGTCTAACATTAATCTTCGTAGAGTCACCTTGTTGGTGTCCGAGCATTTGGTATGAGTTACTTTCCGAGTATATGTGAATTGATTGTTCTGAAGTATTGAGGTGTAAGATTTCACTATATGATTCTCTTAGTCGATTACCATGTTAATTGAAATTGTGAAAGGTGATTTCTTTGTGATTACTCTATCATGTGCAAGGTTCGTTAAATGCTTGAATATGTTGGTATAAAAGAATGGTAAAGAACCCAAATGTGTGAATGTATCTAAGTGCTAAGGGATGTGTAACAAGTGATGAAAAGGAGATGTGAATTGATTTAATTGAACTAATTGACCATGGAAATATCGGGTATGACTCATTGTTTGGCAAGGTTTATTGTGGCTTGACTTCATACGGATTGTTGGTCGTAATGAAGTTATATTCTTGTTGATAGGAATCCTTGTGATTGAATTATTGATTGATAAAGATTATTGTGAACACATGATTGTTTGATTGTTATGAAATTGTAATCTTGATGATATGAAGCCTTATGAGTGAATTGTGGGTTGTTATTGTTGCTATGAAATGAGATTGTACGGTGGGATCGGGTTGCACGCCGCAACACGAAGTAATAAGGGTGGAGAGGTAATAAGGGTGGAAATGTGAATCGTACGGTGGGATCAGGTTGCACGCCGCAACAGAATGTAATAAGGCTGAAATGTGATTATCCGGTGGGATCGGGTTGCACGCCGCAACACGAAGTAATAAGGGTGGAGAGGTAATAAGGGTGGAAATGTGAATCGTACGGTGGGATCAGGTTGCACGCCGCAACAGAATGTAATAAGGCTGAAATGTGATTATCCGGTGGGATCGGGTTGCACGCCGCAATAGGAAGTAATAAGGGTGGATTATTGAGAAGGAATAAGGGTGGAATGTGATTGTGTTGAAATAAGAAATCTGTGAAACCCTCAATTGTGTTTGTCTCTGTATCTCTGTGCAATACTTGTTGGTTCGTTGACTGCCTTCTATCTGTGCATTACTTGATTTTGCTTAGAGTGAAGTTTGTTTATACATACAAGTAGTATTCCATAATACTAACGTCCCTTTTTTCGGGAACGCTACATCTTTTATATGGATGTAGGTGGTACCATAGCAGGTAGCTAAGCCCGCCGTTAGTTGTGCCTCCTCTTCATATCTTCAGCAGTTTTGGTGAGCCCTATTTCCTGTCGGGGTTGTGTGGATTATACCATTCCTTTTTGCATATCTTGTAAAAGGTATAGCCGGGGCCTTGTTGCCGGGAAGTTTATGTAAAATTCCTAGTACTCTTAGAGGCTCCATAGACACTGTGTGGGTTGTAAATATATATATGTATATTTTGGGCGGTAGTTGTACTCACTCGTAATTGTGGATCGCAAATCAAAAATATTGTATGTAACTTGTATGTTTCGGATTATCTATTGTTGAAAGTTAAAAGAGAAAAAATGGAATTATGTTGTAAATTGTACTTTGAATCTAAATTATCTAACTCACATGAAATAAGGTATGTTATGAACACGAGGTAATACGTTGGGTAGGAGAGGCAATCCAGGTCCGCTTGACTGGGTTCATCCGGTCAGGCGCCGGTCTCGTCCCTTGATTTTGGGGTGTGACAGAACTATCTTTCAAAGTAGATCTCGTTCAACATTATCATCAATGTCCTCATCTGAACTATCTTTCCAAGGAGCAACCATTGTTTTGGATGACCTTTTGTTGTATTTCTTCTTGTCATGCACTTGTTCATTCTTTCTATTCCTTCTTTCAGATTTCTCCTTTTTCCACTCGACTTCCCATGTAAGATAGTTCTTGATCACGTGGTTCTTTTTACCACATTTGAAGCAACCATCAGTCATATGCAAGTGATCTCTTTTCATCTCCTTCACAAACAATAGTAGTGATCATTGAATAGTGGTAGCCTAGTTGTGGATTGCTCATTACAGTTTTTAGGCAGTGCACTCATCTTGATCTCTTCCTAAGGTGCTATCCTCTTCAAATATAACCATCTCAGATACCAATTGATGCTTTATACTTCAATACCACACAAGATGGTGGTGATTTGTGTGGTGTCCCATTTTTGTGTGCACAAATTATAGAAGGACCTGGTTCTTCTATGTGTTCCTTATACTACTATTGCAGAATAAAAAATGCAGAAATTAAAGAACACAAGTATTTTTACGTGGAAAACACTCAGCTAAAAAGGTAAAAAATTAAGACCAACTACCCAGTAAGATATTCTTCAAATATTTCACTACAACTCTGAGCTAATAACAAAGTTTACAAACTTTTGCAAACCTAAGGATTAACTCTAACCCTTATAGCAGCCAGCCACAGGTTGTTGTGACTGCTTCAAGATAACTCTAACTTGAACAAATCGAGTTTAAAACCTCTTCCAAACCTAAGGATTAATTCTAACACTTATAATAACACGCCACATGTTGTTGCGACTACGTCAAGTTAACTATAACTTGAATAATACAACTCAGGTACCTAGTACAATAATTATAACCACTTATAATTATTCCTTCCACATACATGCCTTTTGCTTGATTATGTCTATCACCTATTTACACTTTCCACGGACCTGGTTCATGCATGTGTTCCTTTGTCAATCATTAAAATCAAAACCGCTCATGTCAACAGTTAGCAATAAAATAACACCCCATCTTTTACCCAAAAAGATCAGCATTGGTACATACAATCATTTTGTTACCCACCCTAAGTTAATTTACTATACCATTAGTAAATAAAGGCGTAGAATCAATAGCTGTCCCACACTCTATGTTAATAACCTCAACAGATATTGCAGCATCCTTTACTAGATGACTTGGGGCATGTCACGACCTGAAATTCCTACCGTCGGGAGCGTGATGACGCATAACATCACACTTGCCAAGCAAGACAATGTTGGAGGTTATTTAGACAATTCTTTACATTTTTAGTTATTATCAGCAAAAAAGTACAAATAAACCGAAATAAATGTGAAGCTGTATAGATATCAACTTTAATTACATGCTACTTCTGCCAAAAATCCGGAGTCACAATTCATGAACATACTAAGATTTTCTACAAATATTTGTCCGAAAGCAAATACAACTGTTTGTGAAGTAAAGTAAAAACAATAAGTATAGAAGTGCAGAAGGGGACGCCAGGACCTACCGACACCAGCAGGACTACATGGGGTCTTCTAGCTATGAAATATGCAGCCAACCTCTCAATCAACCACTACCTGCTCCAAACTCTGCACAGGAAGTGTAGAGTGCAGTACTACTACAACCAACCCGATGTACTGGTAAGTGTCGAGCCTAACCACAACGAAGGGTGACAAGGATACGGCGGGACTCTCACAATAAAAGTTGCAGCCAGTGAATAATAAGACAGAAAAGAAGGTAGAATAAAGTAAAAACAGTAACTTGCATGAAATAAATACAGTACCCAACGTACTTCATCAGTGAACACCTATTACCAATCCTTAAGTGCAATTCAATACTACCTTACAACTAACACAATCAAAGAAAGAGCATAAACATATAAATTATTGCAGCGCGCAACCTGATCTCACTGTATCATAATAATCACAATCATGGTTCACCCTTATATCACCACATTCCGCCCTAATTACACATGTTGCGGTGTGCAACCCGATCCCACCGCATAATATCAATTCACCCTTATTCCTCTTCAATATATCGCCCTTATTCCTCCTCAATATATCACCCTTATTCTACATGTTGCGGCGTGCAATCCGATCTCGTTGTATTCATATCAATTACAAAGGAAATATATATGTTTCACAAATTAACACAAGACCCTTCTCAATACTTAAACTTCATAACAAGGCAAATGGAAATTTTATACTTAATAAAACTCAACACAAGAACTACTACTTAGTGAGACCAATCATGAATATCACTAAAACGCAAATAAGAAAAGATTAAGCAAGTAATAGGGGATAAGGAAACTATGGAATAACAATTATCTTCAACAAGGAAAAACATTATCTAACAAGTAGCAATTAGGCATGGAAATACGAGTAGGCATATAAAAATGAAAGCATGGAAAGAAACATTATAAGAAGAATGAGAGAGAAACAAGCAAGACAGATAAATTGGCGGTGCATAACTACTCGTCACCTCACATATACGCTTCTCACATGATTTCATATAGCAATTAAGGCAAGGATTCCTAATCGCTTAAGTAAAAAGTTTGGAAAAAAACTTACCTAGCTCCACAAACCACTACCTGCTCAATTACCGCTTTTCCTCTAGATTCAACCTTCAAACAACTCGTATCTAGCCATAATTAACTTAATGACATCAAATATTTCAAAAGAAATCAATTACAATGCATAAATTTAGGTTTTTAAAACTTTCCCCCAAAAAGTCAAAACCGACCCTAGGCCTGCTTGGTCAAAACTCGAGGTTCGGACAAAACCCTTTTACCCATTCGCACCCAAGCTCGAATAAGCGATTAGTTTTGAAATCTGACCTCAATCTGCGGTCTAAATTACAATTTCCCCCAAATCCCTAATTCCATCCAAACCCCTAATTTCTACCATGGAAATCCTAGATTTTAGGTTAAACGTTCATGAAATGTAATGGGTAATTTAAAAGAAATGGATTAGAATAACTTACATACACTTTGAAGAATAAATTATCTTGGGAGAATCTCCCCTAGGTCGTTTGACTTTTGAAAATTTGAAAGAATGGCTTAAGTCGCGTAATGGGACTGTTCAATAACTGGGCGACAATGTTCATCGCATTCCCGAAGAGCATAGCTTGCCAAGCTTATGTGATTGCGAAACGCTTACCATGTTCGCGAATGCTACGCCCCAGGCCTTCGCGTACGCCAGTCCTTGCTCGCGTTCGCGATGAAGAGCGATTGATCCCCTCCCTCAAGTCCCTAAAGCATCGCATTCACGTGAAGCTGGCCGCATTCGCGAAGGGTAAGGCCCCCCATTGCTTCGTGTTCACGACCCAGGTACCGGGTTCGTGATTAAGTGAAATCCCCTGCCCTCGGTTACTCTCAGAGTACTCCAGAGTACCTTCACAAACGCAAAGACGAAAACACCATAGGACAACTGAAGCACCAAATACCATATTTCTAAATCTAAAACATTTCGTAACCTATCCAAAACTCACTCGAGCCTCCGGAGATTCAAAACAAACATCCACACAAGTCCTAAATATTATACAAACTTGCTCGCGTGATCAAATTTCCAAAATAACACCTAGAACTACGAATTGATCACCAAATCGAATGAAATTTTCAAGAAAGCTTTAAACGTCTATTTTCAAAATCGTGCGTCCGAATCACATCAAACTGATTCTGTTTCTCACCAAACTTCTCAGACAAGTTATAACTATTATATTGAACTTGTACCGAGCTCCATAACCAAAATACAGGCTAGGTATCAAAAATGTCAAACATCAATAGATTCATAAAATTGTTTAATGTGATGACCCAAGAGGTCATATTATCAATTTAGGCTCCGTTCTAGGATTATTATCCATAAAAATACTAATTTTAAATACCTCAGTTTGCGTGCACAGTCCGGATGTGAAACCAAAAAGCTTTTGTGTGAAAATGTGAAAAATAGTAATTTCTAGAGTTAAATTTTGGATTTAGTTGACTTTGGTCAACATTTTTGGTAAATAGAAACGGATCTGTCCGCTGATCCCGGGAGGTCCGTAGTAAAATATGGGACTTTGGCGTATGCCCGAAATTGAATTCCGATGTCCCAAGCCTTAGAAAACAATTTCCGAAGAAAATTGTTCTGCAGGTTAATTCAAGAAATAAAGAAATAAAATAATATGTGAAATCTATGATACCTGGACCGTATTTTGGTTCTGAAGCCTGAAACAAGTTCGTTATGTTATTTAAGTCCTATATGTGAAGTTTCATTATAATCGAAATTGATTTGACGTGATTTGGATGTCTTGTTGAAAAGTTGGAAAATTTGAGTGTTCTTGAGAAAATCGTTAGCTTTGAGGTTAAATTCGTAGTTTTTGATGTAATTTTTGATGATTTGATCGCACGATCAAGTCCGTATGATGTTTTAGACTTGCGTGCATGTTTGGTTGGAGCCCCGAGGGGTTGGGTGAGTTTCGGATAAGTTTAGGCTATGTTGTGCTTGTTTTTTATGTTTCATCGTTGTTTCTTCAAGCATAAATGATACCACATTAAGAAAATAAGCTCCAAATTACATTTCTATTGAACCATTAAATCTGTATCGTAATTACGGAGCCATAGGAAAAAGAATCATCGAATTTGGACGTCATAGTTATGCTCATTTTCGTGTAAGGAAAACAGTGCAGGTTTTCTGGTGTGCCCAGTTCGCAAATGCGACTTTTCCCCAGCTTCCTCTTGTTCGCAATTACGAAGTATTTCTTCGCTTTTGCGAGGGTGGAAAATGCGAACCCTGGTCACAAATGCGATATCTGCAACCTATTAAGTAAGATTATAGAAAGGATATTCATCCATTTTTCAATTTTCTCAAACCCTAAACCTCCATAGGCGATTTTCTAAAGACCCAAACTTCTCCAAATCATTGGTAAGTGATCTCTAACAAATTTCCTTCAATTCCTAACAACATTTAACAAGATTACAACCAAAAATCTAGAGTTTTCATGATAAAATTCTGGTTTTTGGGTAGAACTTAGGAATTTCAAAATTTGGGGAATTGGACCTCGAATTAAGGTGGATTCCAATACCAATTGTATATCCGGGCTCGGGGGAGATTGGGTAAATGGGTTTTGGTCCGAACCTCGAGTTTAGACCAAGCGGATCCGGGGTTGATTTTCAAATTTGAAAAGGAAAACTTAGGAAGACCATTGTTTTTCGATAAAGATGATTCCTTTAGGCCATGATTGATAACATTGAATAAATTGTGATTAGATTCAAGTGGGATAGAAGCAAGTTCTAAAGGAAAGGCAGTACTAGAGCAGTGAAGTGCTTGTTATATCGAGGTAAGTGCTTGGTTTAACCTTGACTTTAGGGAATAGGAATCCCCACTTATTTGCTATGTGAATTTGCAAGTGTCTTGTGTATAGGTGAGGTGACGAGTATCTATGCACCACCAAATTGTCTGTTAAACATGATCCTTTTTTCCGTTTCCAACTTAATTGATTCCGGTCTTGATTGTTCTATGTCCATTATTGTTTCTGTGGCTACTTTTCCTTATTACTTTGTTGTTGAAAATTATTGTGGTTATTTTGGAAGAGTATCGGTTGTTTGTTTGGTTTCCTTGTGATACAGAAAGGTGGTGCAGTTTGACATTGTTTTTACGAGATATATATAATTATGTGCCTGTTTGTTTCATTTTTTTGTGATAATAATGATGAGGTTAAGAGGAGTATGGTTTTCTGTTTACAATTGTTGAAATAAATGTGTTGTTAAAGGCTTTGCCTGAATTGTGAAAGTTTTTGATAAATAAACGAAATTGATTGTGATAAGGGGGCGAAATTGATTGTGATAAGGGTGGAGAAATTGATTGTGATAAGGCGCAAAATTGATTGTGATAAGGGTGGAGAAATTGATAGTGATAAGGGTGGATAATTGATACTGATAAGGGTGGAGAAATTGATAGTGATAAGGGTGGATAATTGATAGTGATAAGGGTGGATAAAGGATTGTGATAAGGGTGGACATGTGGGATCGGGTTGCACGCCAGAACAAGTAATTGACGAGGGTGGTTACTTATGTTTTTTTACTGGATATCAAAAGGATTTTGTTGGTTTTTGAAACTCAAGGATTTGAAACTTACCGATTTGAAAACTTACTATTTTACTCTACAATTTTTCGTATTTCGTATTTACTTCTACTTTAAAAGTCAAAACTTTGGAAGTGCTGGAAATTTGTGTGTGATTTTGGTGACAGTTGAGGCTTGGAATAGGCAATTGAGTTACTTTATTTATTGTTTCAGATTATATTTTCTTGTTTGTGTAAGAATTGTTTCATTGCTTTATTTTATATATATATTATAGTCACAGGTTAAGTTATAATTGCCCGGCCTTAGCCTCGTCACTACTTTGTCGAGGTTAGGCTCGGCATTTACTCAGTACATGGGGTCGGTTGTACTGATGCTACACTCTGCACTCTTTTGTGCAGATCCAGGTACCAGCTAGCAGTAGGGATTTTTAGTAGCAGCTACCAGCTTTTCTGGAGACACGAGGTATATTTGCCGTCGTTCACAGATCCCGAGAGTCTTCCCCTATTTTTATGAATATTGTTTTATTATATTCGGAATAGTTACTCTATTTCTTTCAGCCCAGTATTTGTAGTATTCTTTAGTAGTTCGTGAATTATGACACCAGACCCTGGGGTAGTTTTAGAGTTATTTATATAATTAGTTCGTGGCTTGGTTTATTTTATTTGTTTGTTATTTTATTTGAATTTTTCGTTGGAAATCATTAGAATAAGTTTACTTTAAATTTAATTTGTTGTGTTTGAGTAAATAATCAAAGCAAAATAGCTAATAGAATTATAACATTGGCTTGCCGAGGAAGTGTGGTGTTAAGAGCCATCACGATCCCTAAGGCTGAGAATTTAGGTCGTGACATTTAATTTTCAAAATTTTAATTTACGACAAAAATTCATATCTCGAGCTAGGGACCTCGGAATTCGACTCCGGGCATATAGCCAGGTCCCCTATTTTAATACGGACCCACCAGGACAGTCAAAATATGGGTCCGGGTCCGTTTACTCAAAACGTTGATCGAAGTTAGCTAAAATTAACTTTCAAGGAGATGATTCTTGTTTTTATCAGTTTTTAACATATAAGCCATCCAGGTCAATACCCGGACTGCGCACGCAAGTCGAGAAAGGCTAAAATGAGATATGTAAGGATTTGGAACACAAACTTTAGTTCTAAAACATGAGATGACCTATAGAGTCATCACATTCTCCACATCTAAAACAATCATCCATCCCCGAATGGACATAGAAAAGTACTGAACTGGTGAATAGGTGGGTATATCTACTCCGCATGTCTGACTCGGACTCCCAAGTAGATGCCTCAGTAGGTTGACCTCTCCACTGCACTTGAACTGAAGGATAACTCTTTGATCTCAACTGACGAACCTTCCGGGCTAGAATAGCCACCGCCTCCTCCTCATAAGTTAAATTCTTGTCCAACTGGACAGAGCTGAAATCTAACACGTGGGACGGGTCACCATGATACTTCTGGAGAATAGACACATTGAACACTAGATAAACTGCTGATAACCCAGAGGCAATGCAAGCCTATAAGCCACATCTCCCACTCTCTCGAGAATCTCAAAAGGACCGATATATCTAGGGCTCAACTTGACCTTCTTTCCAAACCTCATCACACCCTTCATGGGTGATAACCTAAGCAACACTCTCTCCCTGACCATGAATACCACATCACGAACTCTACGGTCAGCATAACTCTTTTGCCAGGACTAGTTATGCGAAGTCGATCCTGTATAATCTTGACCTTATCCAAGGCATCTTGTACTAGATTAGTACCCAACAACCGAGTCTTCTCGGGCTGAAACCACCCAACGGAAAATGACATCGTCCATATAATGCCTCCTAGTGAGCCCTCTGAATGCTCGACTAGTAGTTGTTTTTGTAGGTGAACTCTGCAAGGGGAAAAACCTGATCCCACGATCGTCTGAAGTCTATAACACATGCAAGGAGCATATCCTCTAAGATATGAATAGTACGCTCGGGCTGCCCATCCGTCTAAGGATGTAATTCTGTTCTCAACTCAACTCGCATACCCAACTCACGTTGTACTTCCCTCTAGAAGTGTGAGGTGAACTGTGTACCTTGATCAAAAATGAATGACACAGGCACACAGTGAAGACGGACGATCTCACGAATATAAATCTCTGCTAGACGCTCAGGAGAATTCTGCCACAGGAATGAAGTGTGCTGACTTAGTCAGCCTATCCAAGATGACACAAATGGCATCGATCTTCCTATGAATCTGTGGGCGTCCAACAATAAAGTCCATAGTAATGCGCTCCCACATCCAGTCATGAATATCTCTCTTCGAAAGAAAACCACCGGGTCTTTATGCTCATACTTAACCTGCTGACAATTCAGGCATCGATCTACATAGACAACTATATCCTTTTGCATCCTCCTCCACCAATAATGCTGCCGCAAGTCTTGGTACATCTTGGCGGCGCCTGGGTGAATAGAATACCGAGAACTGTGAGCCTCCTCAAGAATCAACTCACGAATCCCATCAACATTAGGCATACATACGTGACCCTGCATCCTCAAACCTCCATCATCTCCAACAGTAACCCGTTTGGCACTAACATGTCGTATTGTGTCTCTAAGGGCCAAGAAATGAGGGTCATCATACTGCCGATCTTTGATACGCTCAAACAAGTATGACCGAGTGACTGTGCAAGCTAGAACTCGGTTGAGCTCTGAAATATCCAATCGCACCAACTGATTGGCCAAAGTCTGAACATCTTATGCTAGTGGCCTCTCACCTGAGTGGAATGAAAGCAAGGCTGCCCATATTCTCCACCTTCCTACTCAATGTGTCGGCCACCACATTGGCCTTCTCGGGATGGTACAAGATAGTGATATCATTTTCTTTCAATAGCTCCAACCACCTCCTCTGCCTCAAATTTAGATCATTTTACTTGAACAAATATTGAAGGCTGCGATGATCCGTGAAAACATCACACGACTCGCCATAAATATAATGCCTCCAAAACTTCAGCGCATGAACAATGGCTGCCAAATCTAAATCGTGGAGAGGCTAATTCTTCTCATGAACCTTTAACTGCCCAGACACACATGTAATCACCTTGCCCTCCTACAACAATACTGCTCCGAGCCCAACATAGGAGGCATCACAATATACCGTATAAGATCCTGAACCTGATGGTAAGACCAACACTGGCGCTACGGTCAAAGTTGCCTAGAGATTCTGAAAGTTCGCGTCACACTCGTATGACCATATGAATGGGGCACCCTTTGGGTCAACCTAGTCTATGGGGCTGTTATTGATGAAACCCCCTCAACAAATCGACGGTAATAACCCGCCAAACCCAAGAAGCTCCTGATCTTCGTGGCTGAAGTGGGTCTAGGGAAATTCTGGACTGCCTCAATCTTCTTTTTATCTACCTGAATGCTCTCTGCTAATACAACGTGGCTAAAGAAAGTGACTGAATCCAAACAAAATTCACACATTGAAAATTTAGCCTACAACTGGTTGTCCCTGAGAGTCTGGAGCACTATACTAAGGTGCAGCTCATGCTCCTCCCGACCGCTAGAGTTTATCAAGATATCATTAATAAAAAAAATCACAACGGAGTACAAATAACGTATGAACACTAGGTTCATCAAATCCATAAATGTTATTGGGCATTGGTCAACCCAAAGAACATCACAAAAAACTCATAGTTCCCATACTGCGTCTGAAAAGTTGTCTTAGGGACATTGGATTCCCTAATCCTCATCTGATGGTATTCATATCTCAAATCAATCTTCAAAATTACCTTGGCACCCTGAAGTTGTTCAAATAATTCATCAATCCATGGCAATGGATACTTGTTCTTGATGGCGACTTTGTTCAATTGCCGATAATCTATACACATCCTCATAGATCCAACTTTCTTCTTCAAGATCAACATCGGTGCACCCAAGGCGAGAAACTAGGTCCAATGAAGTCCTTATCAAGCAAATCCTACAACTATTCCTTCAATTCTTTCACCTTTGGTGGGGCCTTCCGGTACGGCATAATGGAAATGCGTAGAGTGCCCGGAGCCAAATCAGTACAGAAATCAATATCCCTGTCGGGTGGCATCCTTGGCAGGTCTGCAGGAAATACCTCTGGAAACTCACGAACCACAGATACAAAATCCATAGAAGGACCTACACTAGAATAATGAACATATGCCAAACAAGCCAAACACCCATTCTCGACCATACACCGAGCCTTCATATAAGAGATAACCCTGCTAGTAGAATGTCCAGGAGTCCCTTCCACTCTAATCAAGGAAATCCCAACAAGGCTAAGGTCATTGTCTTGGCGTGGCAATCCAATATGGCGTGATAAGGTGACAACCAATCCATACCTAATATAACATCGAAATCAACCATATCGAGGAGTAGAATATTTACGATGGTCTCAAGACTCCAAATAATGAACACACACGAATGATATACACGACCTACAACAATAGCATCCCCCACAGGTGTGGACACATATACAGGGGTACTCAAGGAATCATGAGGCAGAACCAACTATGAAGTAAAATAAGATGACACATAGGAGTAAGTAGACCACATATCAGATAGAACTGGAGCATCTCTACTACAACCTGAAACAGTACCTATTATAAAAGCATCGAATGACTTAGCCTCATGTTTGGCTAGAAAAGCATAACATGGGGGCTGGGCTCTACCACTCTGAACCATATCCCTAGTACAACCTCTAGTTGGCGGGCCTCCACCTATAACGGCCTAACCTCCAACTCTAACAGTCTGGCCCCTACCTCTAACTGCCTGACATGTGCCTCTGGTTGGGTGAGCAGGCGGTGCAGCAACTGGTGTCAAAACCATAGCACGAGAACCCTGATGTTGTGGTTGAACGCCCAATAATCTCGGGCAGGTCATCTGGATATACGCTTAACCACTACACTCGAAACCCATCTTATTACTGTGTCTATGGAAACTGAGACTGACCCCAATGGGCCAGTAGACCACGATAAAAACTCTAAATAGGAGGTGCACTGATAGGAACTTGTTGTGCACTATAGGGTGCCTGCCCAGAAGGAGGCACAGAACGACCACGACTCCCTAAAGCATTGTGGGATGCCTGAAAAGCTAAATGAAACGGCTTGAGAGGATGGCCTCTACCAAAAGTACCCCTGCCTCCATATAAGGCACCATTGAATCCACCAGAATGACGAGGTCTCTTGTAAGACATGTGAACTCCCTATGCAAGAACCATCTCGACTCGCATGGAGACATCGGCAGCCACGTGAAAAGAAATCTCACTCATAGTCTCTTTAGCCATCCGCAATCTGATAGGTTAAGAAAGTATGTCAATAAACCTCCTCACCTTGCCTCTCTCGGTGGGAAGCAGAAGAAGAGCATGATGGTCCAAATCCACAAAACATGTCTCATATTGAGTAACAGTCATGCTGGCCTGTTGTAGATGCTTGAATTGACGGCGGCGCTCCTCTCTCAAGGTTGATAGGCAGAAATTTCCCTCAGAAGAGCTGAGAGAACTAGTCCCAAGTAAGAGTAGGTGACCCAGCTGGTCTGGTCAACAAATAATTCCTTCACCATTTCTTGGCGGAACCCATCATCTGAAAAGCAGAAAAGTCGATCCCATTGGTCTCCAATATACCCATGTTTTAATGAACCTCGTCATAATTAAGATACTCATGGGGATCCTCTGAAGTAGGATGATGAAATAGACTGGAAAAGATCTTGGTAAACCTATCCAATCTCTACAAAGCCTCAGAAGACATAGCTGACCCATCACTAGGCTATGCAACAACAACCAATTGAACTAATCCGACTAGATGACTGCTGGAGTCTGAAACAGGGGAGCCATATGCTCCATAGTGTGAGTAGTAGGAGTATGTGCTCATCCTCCAGCCTGAGAGATAGATGGTGCCATGGGGAATGTTCCAGTCTGGTCCACACTCTCCATAAAGCCCACCAATCAGACCAAAGCAACTTGAAGCACTAGGGTGGTAATAAACCCCTCTAAGACTTGAGATGGCACGGCAGGAATAGTCTGAGCTGGAACCTCCTCATCGAACTCTAATTGAGGCTCCACGGCTGGGGATGTTTCTCGGGCCCTAGGCTGAGCCCTGCCCCTGCCTCGGGCTCTGGCACGGCCTCGACCCCTGTCCCTCGTAGGAGATGCTACTTGAGGCTCTAGTTGCTTCTCAGCTGAAGAAGCAGTGCGCATTCTCGCTATCTGTGAGAGAATAAGTGTGATGACCCAAAAGGTCACCTTATGTAATTTAAGCTATATCTATGTTCTGAGGCTCTGAGATCCTCCGTTAGCCTACCCTCGATATACGTGTGCAGCCCAGGCGTGTAACCGGAAAGCTTATATGTGAAGAACTGATAAAAGAATGAATTCTGATAATTAATAAATGAATATAGTTGACTTTGGTCAACACTTCTGTTAAACAGACCCGGACCCGTGATTCGACGGTCCTGGAGGGTCCGTAGGAAAATATGGGACTTGGGCATAGGCCCGAAATCAAATTTCGAGGTCCCAAGCCCGAGAAATTAATTTTTAAAGAAAATTGTTTTCTGAAAATAATAAAGGATTTTGAAAATGAATAATTATGTGAAAACCGTGTTACCAGGCCCGTATTATGGTTCCGGAGCCCGGAACAGGTTTATTATATATTATTTGTCCTATCTGTGGAACTTGGTGTGAAACAGGCGTGAATTGAGTAGTTTCGATAAAAAAAATGAGACTTTGAGGTTAAAGAATTTGAAATGTGGCTTGGAAAGTGGTGTTATATTCCCGAGGGCCGAATGAGATTCGGAGACCGGGAATAGTTCCGTGGTATCATTTATAACTTGTCTGTAAAGTTTGAAGTCGTTCCGAGCAGTTTAGGCTGGTTCGACGTATTGAAGTGAATTCTAGAATTTTAAAGTTCTTAAGATTGATTAAATAAGTTTCGGGGTTTGATTTCGATTTCCGCTGTTGTTTTTCATGTTCCGAAAGTTCGAGCGAGTGTGCTTAGTGATTTAGGACTTGTTGGTATATTTGTACGGGGCTCGGGTGGGCCCAGGTGCCTCCCGGACCCCGCGCGAGGCCAAAAACCAGCAGAAACCACTACTGGTGCACATCAGCTGGTGTGACCGCAGGTGCGGTTGCCTAGCCGCAGGTGCGGGACCGCCCCTGAGGTCCCTGCCTCGCAAATGCGATCCCCAGCCCCATGCCCAAAGTCCGCAGGCGCGTGACCGCAGGTGCGGTCCAGGCCATCGCAGGTGCGAGTTTTCCCGTAGGGGCGACCAAACTCCGCAGGTGCGGCCCCTTTCTGGGCTGGCCCAAGTCCGTAGGTGCGATACCTTTTCCGCACCTGCGATACCGCAGGTGCGAAAATCGCCCAGTTAATTCTTAACTCTTAAGTCCAAAACAGTGTTATTCCGGAATTTTCATAAAAATACACGAACTCCTCCTTCTCCAAGCCCCTTAGGCATCCATTGAAGCTTCCTTTCACCATACTTCGTGGGTTAGTGAATATTAACTTGTTTTCTTCATGTTCCATTAATCTTTATTGAATTCCTAAGCCTAAAACATGCAATTTAAGGTAGAAATTGGGGTAAATGCGTAGTGTTAGGTTTTTGGGATTTTTGGGTGATTCAACCCCAATTTGGGGTCGAATCTTAAAACAAATTGTATATTCTTAATCGTGGGGATATGGGTGATCGGGTTTTGGTCCGAACCTCGAGTTTCGACCACGTGGGCCCGGGGTCAAATTTTGGAATTTTAGGAAGAATGATTAGAAATGGGTAATTAGGCTATGGGTTTGAGTTATTGAGTCATTATTGATATACTTGAGTTGAATATGTCTAGATAATATCGTTTTGGAGCCGGATTATAGAAGAAAGGCGGTGTTAGAGGGTTGATCGCTCTATTTTGGACCCAAGGTAAGTGACTTGCCTAACTT